>JAGFNQ010002182.1:0-66507 GCA_024364735.1 Boesenbergia rotunda | reverse complement strand
TGTTCTGCTAACTGCCTCTGTAACTGAGCCACCACGTCTAAGAGATTTGGTGGGGGTACTGACTCTGTTGCCTCTTGCCCTCTAGGAGCTTGCTCCTCGTTTTGAGCCTTTCTAGGACGTCCTCAAATGTATAACTTAACACTTAATGGTAATGTTCCAAAACTTGCTTTAGGATATAACAAGACCTTGGTCTTGATTCTTATCTCATTTCTTAATCCTAGAACTCGTTCTAGGCTTAGTAAGACCTTGGTCTTGCTCAAAACTTTTATCAAGCACCTTGCGTGCCATAATCCCAAAACATACTTTTGGGCAAATCAAGTAAGTACTTAAGCATTTCTCTAATATCCATTCTAGGGATTAAACATGATTCCGTGATACTAAGGTATTAAACATGCTTCCTTATTCTATGCACATATGAGTAAGTACTTAAGCATTTCTCTGTACTGCAATTAAATAAAGGAGCAATAGAAAAACTGAAACTTAAAACTTTCTTACTTGAAGACGGCAAGGTTGATGCTGATGTGTGTGTGATGCTGGAGAATGGGAACTGCTCTGATACCACCTGTAGCGACCCGCCTTCTCTGCCTTAGACGGATCGTTACTTTCTTTACTTCTTGACTCTAATGCACGACTAAGAATGCGGAAATCTTTTTTTTTTCTTCTCCATTTAAATCTATCTATGATATACTAACTCTACTAGTCATGCATGATACAATGACATACTTCCTTTCTCAAAAACTCGTAAGAAATTACTTATTGAAACTCATCACACAAAATTCTATAACATCACTAAGGCATTATGAAATGAGCAAGCAACTTTTCTAAGCATAATTGAGCAATAAAACTTAATTCAAAAGAGAAGCTAGCACTATCTTGGCACATGCATCAATAACTCCAACAAAGTATCAATATTCTAAACTACTCACACTTCTGCTCATCCAATGCAATCATAAGGATATGTATGCTAAATGAAATGACATGAAATCTTTACTCTAAGAAATTGAGCATGTAAAACTATCCAAAACTCAAATACTCTATATTCTCCATAAGCAAGAACTTGAAATTTGAATAAACTTAAACATTGCAATTCAAATAACTAAATGGTCTCGTCTCAAAGATCTCTCCATAATCAGCCACCACACACACTCTACTCAGCACCGCCTCGTCGTCTTCCTTCAGAATTGCTTGCCTTTACCTTTATCTGCAATAAGAGGAAATGCATCTATAAGCAAAAGCTTAGTAAGTACTATCTAGCTCACAAAAACTCGAAATATGCATACATGCTTCTAGATCAAACTGAAAATCATATGAGATACTAATATGCTTGAAAGAAAACTAAGAACATGTATAACTCAAAACATGCATACTCAAGCAATAAATAATCTCAATTTATTTTTCTTGGCTCAACTTGAAACTTTAGCTATTCTTTATCTTTTGAAAACTCTTTACATTTTCGAAAACTTTGCTAAAGCATATACTTGAAAATACTAATCACTTGGATCCACTGAAGACGTAAGTACCATCTGAATGCGCGTTCCCTAAAAGGTTGGGGTAGCGAGCCACCAATCCTAATAGAGCAGACCTTGGTCTACCAGGGCCAAGACCTTGGAATTGGACACCTGGATTTCTTTAACGACGCCCTTGGACGCCGGGTACTGGCCTTATAAAATAAAATAGCTTTTCTTTCTTTTCTTTCTTATCTGTAAATGCCTTGGCATTTTCTGGAGCACCTTGCGTGCTAAAATCCCTAAGTCTTGACTTTTGAGGATTTTCTTAAGGCCTTGGCCTTCTCTTTTCTTATCTTTATCTTCTTTTCTTTTCTCATAGCTTTTCTTGGTCCCTAATCTCATATAGGGTGCTTATCAAACATATACAAGCATATAAAAACTAAGATCACATGCAAAATCTAAAGCAAAAAGGAAAAATTCTCTTTTAAAAACTTTTAAAGGAAATTCTCGCGGTAAAACCGCCTCTTACTGCAGGTGAGCAGTACTTACATTGATATCTTGGACTTACAACCAAGATTAACGTCTAGAGCTCGGGAGAAACTTGAGATCTCGGAGAATTCTTCACGTCTACGCGTTCCTCTCGTCGCGGGGATCCCGAATATAGGATTATCTCTTGGAAAAGGGTCTCGGCCGGCCCTCCTTGGCCTTGAAGTTGGTCGGCGTCGCCCAAGGGAGGAGAGAGAGTCGGCGTGAGGGTTTGGAGAGGAGAGAAATAAAGTTTCTCTCTTTAATTGGCTATTTATACTTAAGGTTCGGATTAACTCAACTACTACTTAAATATTTGTCTCTCCTTCCTTTTCCGTGCTTGATACCCAGCCCAGCCGGTCGCGCGCCTCTTTGGTTTCGGGGAGGTCCCGGGTTCGAACCACCCGCTGCACTTAAGCCATTTTCGGATTTTTTTTTTCTTTTTTTTTTCTTTTTCCAAAAATACCAAACGGACTCGGAAAATTCCATAAAAATACTCTAAAAATTCCTAAAAATATCTAGAATATTTCTAAACCATTTCTAACTAATTCTAAGGACTTTTAAGAACTAAAGATACTAAACGAACTCGGAAAGTTCCATAAAAATATTCTAAAAGTCTCTAAAAATATTTAGAATATTCCTAAACCATCTTTAAATAATTCTAAGGACTTTATGGACTAAAGATGGAAATTTTGGGGCGTTACAATCCCCCATACCTTATAAAAAGTTCGTCCTCGAACTTAGAATAATTCTGGATATCTTTCTCTCATGCTGTCCTCACGTTCCCAAGTAGCCTCTTCATGCTTTTGATTCTGCCAGATGACCTTCACTAGTGGCACTTCTTTGTTTCTTAATCTTTTAACTGCTTTGTCCACTATCCGTGTCGGTCTGCTCTCATAGCTAAGATCTTCTTGGATCTGTACTGACTGAGGCTGAATCACTTGGCTAGGGTCGTGAATACACTTCTTCAGCATCGAGACATGAAATGTACTATGGATAGCTGACATATCCTCTGGTAAGTCCAACTCATAGGCTACCTTCCCGACTCTCTTTATAATCTCATAGGGTCCTATGTAGCGAGGACTTAGCTTGCCCTTCTTGCCAAATCTCATCACTCCTTTCATGGGAGCGACCTTGAGAAATACTGAATCTCCAACTTGGAATTCAAGTGGCCTACGGCGTGTGTCAGCATAACTTTTCTGTCTACTCTGGGCAGTCTCAATCCTCTGGCGGATCGTCTGGATAGCCTGAGTGGTCTCATCTATAAGCTCAGTCTGGCTGTCTAATTCTGACTCCATCTCTTTCTTCTCACCAGCTTCTTGCCAACATATGGGTGATCTACATTTCCTGCCATACAATGCCTCATAAGGCGCCATCCTGATGGTGGCCTGATAGCTATTATTGTAGGCAAACTCAGCTAAGCACAGAAATTTACACCAACTACCCTTAAAGTCCAATGCACAAGCTCTGAGCATGTCTTCTAAAATCTGATTTACTCTCTCTGTTTGTCCATCTGTCTGGGGATGGAAGGCTGTGCTGAACTGAAGCTTGGTGCCTAGGGCGTCCTGAACACACTTCCAAAAATGGGAGGTGAATCGCCCATCTCTGTCAGACACGATCGACTTCGGAACTCCGTGAAGCCTGATCACCTCTTTCACGTACAGCTGTGCTAACTGCTCTACTGAATGCGATAACTTGATGGCTAGGAAGTGGGCAGACTTGGTCAATCTGTCCACTATCACCCAAATTGCATCATGTCCATGGGTGGTTCTTGGAAGACCTGTGATAAAGTCCATGGATATTTCTTCCCACTTCCACTCTGGAATGGGAAGTGGCTGTAGAACTCCTCCTGGTCTCTGGTGCTCTGCTTTGACTCTCTGGCAGGTCAAGCAGGTACTGATATATCTGGCCACGTCTCGCTTGAGTCCAGACCACCAGAACCTTTGCTTTAAATCTTGGTACATCTTGGTAGAACCAGGATGCATAGAGTACGGGGTACTGTGGGCTTCTTCTAAAATATTCTTTCTTAGTTCCTCATCATTGGGGACGCAAAGGCGGTCTCCAAAATAGAGGATGCCACTATCTGATACTCGAAACTCTGAATTTTCTGTTTCTTGGATCCCCTGCTTGATCTTCTGGATCTCTGGGTCTTGATCTTGCTTTTCTTGTATATCCTTAAGCAGGGTTGACTCTAGGGTCAATGCAGAAAATTGCCCAACCATAACCTCGACTCCAAAATCTTTTATTTCTTTCTGAAGTGGTAGAGACAGTGATGATAAGGACATCAGTGCCGCACAGGATTTTCTGCTCAGTGCATCTGCCACTTTATTAGCTTTACCTGGGTGGTAGAGGATTTCACAGTCATAATCTTTGACCAACTCTAGCCACCTGCGCTGCCTCATATTCAGATCTTTCTGAGTGAAGAAGTACTTCAAACTCTGATGGTCTGTGAAGATTCTGCACTGCACTCCATACAGGTAGTGTCTCCAGAGCTTCAGTGCAAAGACCACAGCTGCTAGCTCAAGGTCATGCGTAGGGTAATTCTTCTCGTAGTCCTTGAGCTGTCTGGAGGCATATGCTATCACTTTACCGTCTTGCATGAGGACAGCTCCAAGGCCCATCTTGGATGCATCACTATAGATGTCAAAGGCCTTGTCACTCTCTGGAACAGTCAGGATGGGAGCACTAGTCAATCTCTTCTTCAGCTCTAGAAAACTGTGCTCGCATTTATCTGACCATTCAAACTTCTTGTTCTTTCTGGTCAAAGCTGTGAGTGGAGAGGCTATCCTGGAAAAGTCCTCCACAAATTTTCTGTAATATCCAGCCAGGCCTAAGAAGCTTCTGATCTCACTGGCACTCTTGGGTCTACACCAGTTGCTGACTGCTTCTATCTTGGCTGGATCAACTTGAATGCCTTCTTTGGATACAATGTGACCTAGGAAGGTCACCTGATCTAGCCAAAACTCACACTTTGAGAATTTTGCATAGAGCTTCTCCTGCTGAAGGGTCTGCAGCACTATCCTCAAATGTGTAGCATGGTCCTCTGGAGTCTGTGAGTATATGAGAATATCATCAATAAACACAATGACGAATTTATCGAGATACTCCCTAAAGATGTGGTTCATCAGCTCCATGAAGACTGCTGGAGCATTGGTTACTCCAAAAGGCATTACTACAAATTCGTAGTGGCCGTATCTTGTTCTGAAGGCCGTCCTGGGAATGTCACTTTCTTTAACCTTCAGCTGATGATACCCAGAACGCAGATCTATCTTCGAGAATACTGTAGCCCCTTTGAGTTGATCAAATAAATCATCTATTCTAGGAAGGGGGTACTTGTTCTTGATGGTCACCTTGTTCAGAGCTCTGTAGTCTATGCACAGACGCATAGACCCATCCTTCTTCTTGACGAAAAGTACAGGAGCTCCCCAGGGTGAATGACTCGGGCGAATGAAGCCCTTGTCTAGTAGCTCCTGGAGTTGCTCTTGTAATTCCTTCAACTCTGCTGGAGACATACGATAGGGTGCCTTCGAAATTGGGTTGGTTCCTGGGGCCAACTCAATTTCAAACTCAATTTCCTGATTGGGAGGGAGTCCTGGTAACTCTTCAGGAAACACCTCAGGATAGTCACAGACTACCCTCACTTCTTCTCTCTTCAATACTTCTCCTTGACTCACATCCACTATATGAGCTAGAAACCAGTGCACCCCTTCTCTAACATTCCCTGAGCTTGTAAGGTAGGTAGGAACCTATTTATCTTTCTCCTTGGGTCTCCAATAAACTCAACCGAAGGTTCTGCTTCTGGTGTGAACTTGACTTTTTCTTGCGGCAGTCTATAGAAGCATTATACTTGCTCAAGAAGTCCATTCCTAAAATGACATCGTAATCCTTTATCTCAGGGACTAACGAGTCACTGTAGAGCTCTCGGTTGGAAATCTAGATTGATACTGCCCTTAGCCTCTCAGTAGAGGCAATTACTTCCCCTGACGGTAAGGTTGTTAAGAACTTCATCGTTCAACCTTTCTGGTGGCCTTCATACTGTTTAAGTAGTGCTCAGTGATCAAAGCACTACTTATTAGTTCCTCGGAGGTTTGCAGCCTCTCAACACCGCTAGCCCCCTTTCAACGCTATCTCAGGCCTTAACATCTTGAGCATTAGCCTAACTATCTCTTTTTCTTTGCTAACTAGCTCTGGGCACAGATGAGCTAACCGCTTAAATATCTTCACTGCTTCATCCACGGATAGTTCTCCTTGTCTGAACTCCGTGAATTCATCGTAATGCTTGTTGGTTACTTGCATGTGAAAGTATTCTTCGAAGAACTCAGTCTCGAAGTCGGCCCATGTCATCTGGCTGACATTTCTCTTGGCCTTGACTCTCTTCCACTATATTCTAGCATCTCCCGTAGGGCAGAAAGATGCACACTTTATCTTCTCTACCTCATGCCAGTCCAGTAGCCCTACTATTCTTTCCAACGTTTTGAACCATGCTTAAGCATCCCATGGTTTGCTTGTGCCTGGGAAGTTCCCTGGCTTCGGTTTCTCCTACTGAATGAGGTACGCTTCTTGCCTTACTCCCCTTGTCGAACTACAGATGTAATCGATGGGTCTTCGATCACAACTGGTGTCACTACATTCGCCACTGGCGAGGTAATAATAACGACCTGCTGGTTAGCCATCCTAGTGGCAATAACTTGCTGTTGTTCTGCTAACTGCCTCTGTAACTGAGCCACCACGTCTAAGAGATTTGGTGGGGGTACTGACTCTGTTGCCTCTTGCCCTCTAGGAGCTTGCTCCTCGTTTTGAGCCTTTCTAGGACGTCCTCAAATGTATAACTTAACACTTAATGGTAATGTTCCAAAACTTGCTTTAGGATATAACAAGACCTTGGTCTTGATTCTTATCTCATTTCTTAATCCTAGAACTCGTTCTAGGGCTTAGTAAGACCTTGGTCTTGCTCAAAACTTTTATCAAGCACCTTGCGTGCCATAATCCCAAAACATACTTTTGGGCAAATCAAGTAAGTACTTAAGCATTTCTCTAATATCCATTCTAGGGATTAAACATGATTCCGTGATACTAAGGTATTAAACATGCTTCCTTATTCTATGCACATATGAGTAAGTACTTAAGCATTTCTCTGTACTGCAATTAAATAAAGGAGCAATAGAAAAACTGAAACTTAAAACTTTCTTACTTGAAGACGGCAAGGTTGATGCTGATGTGTGTGTGATGCTGGAGAATGGGAACTGCTCTGATACCACCTGTAGCGACCCGCCTTCTCTGCCTTAGACGGATCGTTACTTTCTTTACTTCTTGACTCTAATGCACGACTAAGAATGCGGAAATCTTTTTTTTTTTCTTCTCCATTTAAATCTATCTATGATATACTAACTCTACTAGTCATGCATGATACAATGACATACTTCCTTTCTCAAAAACTCGTAAGAAATTACTTATTGAAACTCATCACACAAAATTCTATAACATCACTAAGGCATTATGAAATGAGCAAGCAACTTTTCTAAGCATAATTGAGCAATAAAACTTAATTCAAAAGAGAAGCTAGCACTATCTTGGCACATGCATCAATAACTCCAACAAAGTATCAATATTCTAAACTACTCACACTTCTGCTCATCCAATGCAATCATAAGGATATGTATGCTAAATGAAATGACATGAAATCTTTACTCTAAGAAATTGAGCATGTAAAACTATCCAAAACTCAAATACTCTATATTCTCCATAAGCAAGAACTTGAAATTTGAATAAACTTAAACATTGCAATTCAAATAACTAAATGGTCTCGTCTCAAAGATCTCTCCATAATCAGCCACCACACACACTCTACTCAGCACCGCCTCGTCGTCTTCCTTCAGAATTGCTTGCCTTTACCTTTATCTGCAATAAGAGGAAATGCATCTATAAGCAAAAGCTTAGTAAGTACTATCTAGCTCACAAAAACTCGAAATATGCATACATGCTTCTAGATCAAACTGAAAATCATATGAGATACTAATATGCTTGAAAGAAAACTAAGAACATGTATAACTCAAAACATGCATACTCAAGCAATAAATAATCTCAATTTATTTTTCTTGGCTCAACTTGAAACTTTAGCTATTCTTTATCTTTTGAAAACTCTTTACATTTTCGAAAACTTTGCTAAAGCATATACTTGAAAATACTAATCACTTGGATCCACTGAAGACGTAAGTACCATCTGAATGCGCGTTCCCTAAAAGGTTGGGGTAGCGAGCCACCAATCCTAATAGAGCAGACCTTGGTCTACCAGGGCCAAGACCTTGGAATTGGACACCTGGATTTCTTTAACGACGCCCTTGGACGCCGGGTACTGGCCTTATAAAATAAAATAGCTTTTCTTTCTTTTCTTTCTTATCTGTAAATGCCTTGGCATTTTCTGGAGCACCTTGCGTGCTAAAATCCCTAAGTCTTGACTTTTGAGGATTTTCTTAAGGCCTTGGCCTTCTCTTTTCTTATCTTTATCTTCTTTTCTTTTCTCATAGCTTTTCTTGGTCCCTAATCTCATATAGGGTGCTTATCAAACATATACAAGCATATAAAAACTAAGATCACATGCAAAATCTAAAGCAAAAAGGAAAAATTCTCTTTTAAAAACTTTTAAAGGAAATTCTCGCGGTAAAACCGCCTCTTACTGCAGGTGAGCAGTACTTACATTGATATCTTGGACTTACAACCAAGATTAACGTCTAGAGCTCGGGAGAAACTTGAGATCTCGGAGAATTCTTCACGTCTACGCGTTCCTCTCGTCGCGGGGATCCCGAATATAGGATTATCTCTTGGAAAAGGGTCTCGGCCGGCCCTCCTTGGCCTTGAAGTTGGTCGGCGTCGCCCAAGGGAGGAGAGAGAGTCGGCGTGAGGGTTTGGAGAGGAGAGAAATAAAGTTTCTCTCTTTAATTGGCTATTTATACTTAAGGTTCGGATTAACTCAACTACTACTTAAATATTTGTCTCTCCTTCCTTTTCCGTGCTTGATACCCAGCCCAGCCGGTCGCGCGCCTCTTTGGTTTCGGGGAGGTCCCGGGTTCGAACCACCCGCTGCACTTAAGCCATTTTCGGATTTTTTTTTCTTTTTTTTTTTCTTTTTCCAAAAATACCAAACGGACTCGGAAAATTCCATAAAAATACTCTAAAAATTCCTAAAAATATCTAGAATATTTCTAAACCATTTCTAACTAATTCTAAGGACTTTTAAGAACTAAAGATACTAAACGAACTCGGAAAGTTCCATAAAAATATTCTAAAAGTCTCTAAAAATATTTAGAATATTCCTAAACCATCTTTAAATAATTCTAAAGACTTTATGGACTAAAGATGGAAATTTTGGGGCGTTACAAAAAGTTCCTAATAAAGTTCTTGGTGAGTCATTAGTAATTTTTTTTTTAAAAATCTAAGGTATATGATAGTATCTTTAATTAATTACACTAATTATTTTCGTTTTATTATAGATGCCTGAAAAAGGAAAGTTAACCCTAGGTATTTTTTATTTAATTACACAATTGTTAGTCGGTGCATGCAAAAATTGTAATTTGGAGGATTGATTCATGATAAGTGTATGAGATAATAATTATAATCATTTGAAAGTTAAAATTTAATAGGGAATTTTATTATCGCTACTTCCTCCTCTTTCGTAACCTCTCATTGTTAATAAAATTAATGTGTTGGTGGATTGATGAGTTGTCATATTTTAATTAGTAATGAAAGTTAGTGGTTATAGAAAGTGCCCATATTCAATATATTTGGTTGTAATTGAGTTAGTGGATGAGAAATAATAGGATATTTGGTTGAGGAGTTAGTGGGTTATTGATTATGAGTTATGTATTAGGCTATAAATAGGCTACTTATTTATCAATGAAGATGTGTATGAAAATTTTATTTTATCCTCATGTGTCCTTGCTTCTATTATTTTTCTTAATTAATAGTGGTGTCAGACTCATGTCTTTCGAAAGTTTTGTACAACTTGTTATTCCTCGATTTGATGGTCACTATGACCATTAGAGTATACTCATGAAGAATTTCTTAAGGTCCAAAGAATATTAGACAATCATGATTTTTGGAGTAGTAGAATCTACAGAAAGTGTTGCGTTGACAGATGCACAATTGAAAGATGTTAAAGCAAAGAATTATTTCTTCCAAGATATTTGATCGCTCAATCTTGAAAACCATTTTATGCAAGGATATCACCAAAGATATATGGGATTATATGAAAAAGAAATACTAAAATACAACAAGAGCTAAGAGACAACAACTTCAAGTACTTCGTTCAGAGTTCGAAATGTTCCGAATGAAATCAGGAGAATCAGTTTTAAATTATTTTTCAAGAACGATGACAGTTGTCAACAAAATGCAAATCCTTAGTGACAAGACAGAGGATGTTCTCATCATCGAAAAAAATTCTTCGATTTATGCCACCAAAATTTAATTTTATTGTTTGCACCATTGAAGAACCAAATGATGTAAGTCTACTTTCAATTGATGAATTACAAAGTTTATTATTGGTTCATAGGCAGAAAATCAATTAATATAAAAAAGAGGAGCAAACATTCAAGGCTTTCACCTTCAAGTGCAGAGCTTTCGGCAAGCATTGAAGGAAAGAATCGGAGAGATGGTAGAATCCGACTTTCACCTTCCAGTGCAAAGCTTAAAGCTTCGATTTGAAGTGTCATTCACCTTCAACCTAGTGAAGACCCACATTCACTTTCAACCCAATCATCGTTGATGAACACCGGGTTTGAAGAAATAAAATGGTGGTAATCGTAGCAATTAGAGGATTGGTAACGTGAAGAAGTGGTTTCCTTTGTATTTCAAAGGTAGAAATAGAATTATTCAAGTAGAAGATCGGCTATGTTTTTGTCACGCCCCGAGACCATTGGAGCCGCTGATCCAATATAAAATTGGACAACATCTCCCTTGTCCAGCGGACAATTTACACATACACACAAACCCACGCAGTTATAAAATGACCTCATGCCTCAAAAAGGTATATATAACACATAAGAAAATGAAACAACGCAACACTGAAACATAGAACTCACCTGAGCTGCCCCCTGGGCAGACGCGTAGCAAAACAATCAACACATAGTCCAACAGAGGACTTAAAAATATAATACCGTACGAATAAATCCAATTCAAGCCCACGGTAACAAAACGAAATACAAAACATAGACAATGCCATCAAAAGAAAACAAAACCAGCGGAAGCTCCCATCCAAATGGAGTCGTGGGGACCCGGGACCGGCAACTGGGCTCCTCCGGCAAACTATCAACCTGAAAACAAAAATATTACGATGGGTGGTGAGTCCAAGTGGACTCGTGGGTATATAGATAGATATGCATGACTCAACAAAATAGCTAAATAAGTTATAAAGAAACAACAGGATACAGTCTCAACAGGAATATCAGAATATGCATAGCTGAAAATAACAACTGACTGTACATACCATAAATCAGTCTATCCATACCATAAAAGACTCGTACCACACGAGCTAGTGCAGGGTCATTAAACCACACATAAGCATATCCTGTACATGCATGCCAAATAAGTGCAGCAAATAAATGCATCAATCATAATCAAAATGCACAATGCATTATATGCACATGATGCAATGTCATGGTCACACCCTAACACCAGTCAAGCCACCGAGACAGGCGATACTGTGTCGGCCGAGTGGGTAGAGCTGTGACACTGTGCGCACTCTGCTATCACTGCTCCTGAGTGACCGAGTGGACAAGATGCTGGCGAGGGACCACCCCCTACCCCATGTATATATGAGGGAGCGTCGCTCTCATCTCCTCTGGTCTATGGGAAGAGAAGGGATCTCCGTCTGCTACCACGCTCCGAAACCACTACCCCTGAGCGGTCGAGCGGAGCAGTATAGAGCAAATGCACACACCCAACGGTATCCACTAACCCATGAGTGGCCGTGTGTGCATATCATGTACCGGAAGACGATAGGCTCAACCACAAGGGAGTCGCTGATCGCCGGCATGCAACAGTGCAGGTATGGTGCATGACTCTCACACATGCAACCCCTACTAGGTCATCATACATAACTCAACATAACATGCACAGGTCGATCACAGGTATAATAACTTAACCATCATGCATCTAAGTGCACATGCAAGTAATAACAGAATCAACCAATGCAGATATCAGGTGACATGCCACAATAACCCAATCAGTCCATATCTAGACACACGTGCAAGTATGACTAAAATCAACCAATGTAAATATCAGGTGACATGCCACAATAACACAATCAGTCCATATCTAGACACACGTGCAAGTATGACTGGAATCAACCAATCCAAATATCAGGTGACATACCACAATAACCCAATCAGTCCATATCTAGACACACGTGCAAGTATGATTGGAATCAACCAATGCAACCATACATTGGTATGCTAAACCCTATCCACATACTCATGCTCTATACAGAATCAGAAAACAAATAAATGAGATTGTATAGAAGAAACTTTAGATCATATCCAAGGTCAAGCATAAGTATCAAGCAGGATAACAAAACAGCAGCAGATAAAGGTCAATATCAACCTACTGCATAAATAACAACTAGCCATGCATAAAGATAAAGTGGATCTACAGATACAAGCAAGAAGTACCCACCTCCAAGGTGTAGAAGTCCGTATCAAGCCGGAAGAACAACCCGCCAATAATAAGTAGTAATAAATCCAAGTCAAGTCCCTGTATCAAGGATGTATTTAATTAGCTATTATACAGATATGATAATTAGCTAATTAGTCCCTAAATCGAATCAGGGTTAACCTAATCATTTCTTTTCAGATGAACCACTTCAACCACTCCCCCAGACATGCTCTTGCTGAGCTAGGGCCAATCGCCTCATGAAGAAAGCAGCCCCTAGGGGTGGATTTCTGACGGAAAACCCCTTGAGTGATACCATCGCGAGATTTTGTCGCACCTCCTAGTGCCCGACATCAGTGCTCGAGACAGTCTAAGGTGAGGGAAGCTATTTGCCAGCGACTGACTTGGTGATGGCGATGGAGAGAATCTCTAATCGTCCGAGCTCGGGTGGAGTAGAGAACATCGCGTTGGAAGAGATGTGCGGGCTAGGGCATCGCGGAATGGGAAAAGAGAAAGGTTCGTGGCTGCGGCCTCGATCGGGTAGGGAAGGAGAGAACTGCGGCGGAAATAGAGCCCTAACCGGCTCTTATTCGAGGTCAGTTTGCACTTTAGTCCTATCGCAAGACTACCCCTAGGTTTTGGGATTTTAAGGCCTTTAGCCCTTAAAATATTTAGTTTAATACCATTTAAACCCTCGAAACTCTAGGAATTTTCCCGAAGAATTTTCCAGAGCGAGATAGAACTGTCGGATTCAACAGTTTTTGTGCCCTAAATTTTAACCTATTTGTTATTCTTGTTTGTAAAATAAAATTAAGATTATTGTTTGTGCATGTTTCTATAAAATGGTGCAAAAAATCAAAGTTTTAGATCATGGATGTTGTCAGTTTTGTTAGGTTGAATAAAATTAGGTTTTAGTGTTCAAATTGTAATTTTCATGAATGAATTTGTATTACCTCTTATTCAATTCAAGTAATAAATGAGATATCTGTGTATTTTGTAGTGATTATCAATAAACTGAGTAATATCCAATTTAAGCACTTTGATGTCCAAAATTTTAGGATTTGTATT
Organism: Boesenbergia rotunda; assembly: GCA_024364735.1. Classification (NCBI taxonomy): domain Eukaryota; kingdom Viridiplantae; phylum Streptophyta; class Magnoliopsida; order Zingiberales; family Zingiberaceae; genus Boesenbergia; species Boesenbergia rotunda. The sequence continues at coordinate 52,825 of JAGFNQ010002182.1, read as the reverse complement.
CTAAGGTATGAATGAGTAAATTGTTGTATTTTTTGTGGTGTCAATTTTGCAAGCTCAAATCAATTAACTTTAGTGTTAGAATTGTAACTTTATGATTGTGTTTGTGTTTTATCTTCAGTTGATGAATTGAAAGAGATAAGTTACTTATGTGCATTGATTATTGATAAACTGAATAATATACTCAATTTAAGTGCATTGATGTCCAATTTTTTTATGATTTGTACTTTATGGAAATAATTATAAATAAATTAGTTTTGGCTAAATTGTTTCTATTTTTAGTGATGTCGATATTGGTAATTTGAATAAATTGGGTTTTAGATTTCTAATTGTTAAATGTGTTTATATTTTATCTTCTCTAATTGAATTATTGAATGAGTTATGTGGTGATTATGCAGTGATTATCAATAAACTAAATAATAAACTCAATTTAAGTGGTATGATGCCCAATTTTATATAGTTTGTACGTGATGGTATGATTGATAACTTAATTTGTTTTCGCTTAATTTACTTTTTATGAAGAAATGGGGGAAAAAGCTCTACAGGGAGCACCATGGAGGTTAAGGGAAAATCGATGGTGAAAGATAAGGGTAAGAGTGTAAAGGAAGATGAGGGAAAGAGCAACAACAATAAACAATCTTATTCGTGTTGCTCTCCGATATATTTCAAAGATTTATTGGATCAAGTGTTACTGATTATGGGTAATAAGCAAAAAGAGAGGATTAAAAGTACTCCACTTGCTTAATGACTCGAGATACCTGAGATAGCCATTAGTAGCACCAGAATTGATTTAGTTTTAAAGAGATTCCAACTATTGCCTTCTCGTTCTTTCTTAATTGTTGACAACATTATGTAGGACCGGTGCCGTCGATAGAGGGGGGGTGAATATCGATCGTTCGAAATCTTTCGGAATTCTTCGTTCGTAAAACTATTCAGATCGTTAGTGCAGCGGAAAATAAAATAAAAACAAACACAGGTACACAGCGGATTTTACTTGGTTCCCGACCCCCCAGGGTCAGTACATCCAAGGCCTATGCACGGGAACGCCCGTCCACTATTGGTCTCCTTCCCGGACTTTCCGGAGGTGGAGAAACCCGACTTACAGTGTAAGATTTACAAGCAATAATATAGAAAAATTAAGTGCGTAATTAAATGAAATCAAACCGAAACAAAAATCTGAAACTCGGCCGATCTGGACCTCCAAAGTGCCGCGCACCTCCTTCTGGAGCCTCCCGGTCGTAGGGCTTTGTTTCTAGCGCGTTGTCGTCGATTGGAATGATCAAAATCGCTCTGGAATGTTGTGTCTGAAGCTGAGGGGTCGAAGCCCCTTATATAGGCCTCCTGGGGGCGCCCCGGAAGACTCGGTCAAACCTTATCCTTGCGCCTACTTCGCCGGAGCTGATAACAGCGTTGACCAGGGCGCCCTGGTCAGCCGGGGCGCCCTCATGATGGCTTATCTGTGTTTTGGGTTCGAAACTGCAAATACAGCTTTGAACCAAGGCGCCCCGGACGCTCAGGGCGCCCTGCTTGACACCTGTTCTGCCTGCTTCACGTTTACTGCAGTTTTACACTTGGCTCAGGGCGCCCTGGCTGTTCAGGGCGCCCTGGTTGGTGAGGGCGCCCTCCTTGATGGGGGCGCCCTCCTTAAAGCCTTCAAATGGGTTTTTGAGCTTGCTTTGTCTCCGGTTCTTGTTACCTGCAAGATACACAAACACAAAGTATATATACATATAATATTAGGCTTAAGGACTTGGTTTGGACTTTGGATTTGCATGAAACCCTAGGTCGAACCAGCACGAGTTCCTATCCCCAAGAACTCGCCCTTCACCTACTCCTTTCAGGAGACGGTGCCACCCAGCCCTTCGGGTGGACTTTTACTTAGCTTCCGATTACTCCGGATCTCGAGACGCCCAAACCCTGACCCGTCTCTACTCCTGTCCTTAGTCATCGCTCAGCTAAGTTGCTTAGTCCCTCGGACCAAGTCTTCATTTCCTAGCAGTCCATCGCCAGGTGCCTAGCAGCGCTTCGCTAGGTCTTTGTTACCAAGCGGTCCTTCGCCTGGTGCCTAGCAATCCTTCGCTAGGTCTTCTATGCCTAGCAGTCCTTCACTAGGTGCCTAGCAGTCCTTCGCTAGGTCTTAGGGTTACGATACCTAGCAGCCCTTCGCTAGGTCTTGAGGTTTCGATACCTAGCAACCCTTCGCTAGGTGCCCAGCAGCCCTTTACTGGGACTTAGAGTTTCAATGCCTAGATTAACTAGGACTTTTCTTCAACTAAGGTGACTTCTCTCTTACTCCCCTTTGTCTATTTAGTGTATCACTGACTTAAGTATATTGTCAAACATTAAAACACTTAAAGCGGAATATCATTAATGCAACTTGCACCAACACATTATAGTTCCATTCACTTCAACTGAGTTTAGCATTATCCTTGGTTTGACCCATGTGGGGCAACCGGTTGATCTAGATGCGAGTATGGAGTCCAAATTTGTTCTTACGCTATTTGGAGGAAAAGTTGATAATGTAAATAGAACCATAATTCATAATAATATACGATTATTAGATGGATCAGAGAAGGATTCTAAAGTGGATGATTTTGTTAGGCTGTTTATTTGCTTCTATTTAACTGTGTTATTTTTCCTGTTAGTAACTTTTCACTCCTCGATTTGTTATGTCCTATATTGCTAACCTGACGAGGTTCTTTGAATACTCATGGGGAGATGCATCATATAGATTTTTGTGTCATCAAATTATCTTACATACCAGTAATGACAAAGGAAATGGTGGATGCAAAATGTATTTAGATGGTTATACTGTTGGTTTGATGGTGAGTTTTTAATTTTTGAAGTGCGATTGCGATATGTTTAATATTATTATATTGATCTCTTTATGTATTTAGGCATGATTATATGAAAGAATTCCTTCATTTAGATATGCACATTCTTTATATTGTTTCCCCTGATTGTTTTGTTGGGAATGGAGTAAAATATCGATCAAGCATGATGTTGCTAATAGATTATTTTTAGGAATTGATTTTAGTAGGATAAGTTTCTATATTTTTAGTATATTTTTTTGTATATATAATTATAGAAGTGACATTTTGTTTATAATTATGAAAATGTGTTGGATATAATACTATTTTCAAATGAGGAGATAGTGTTAAGTGGCAAACAAGTAAGTTCTTTCGTAAATATATAAATAATAAATTATTATGTTAAATAATGATGATAAGATATTTTTTTGACTATATTACTTATTTTTTTAGAGTGCCACTTTAGATGTTTTGGATTTGCTAATACTTAGAGGATGATTGAACCAATTGTTCAAAATAAGAGCAATGCAGAGGAGGCAGAAAAAGTGAGTTACGATTTATATGGGGAGAAAGATAATTTTATTTTAGAAGAGAATAAGATTGTTGAGGTTTAAGTTGGTGGTGAAAATGAACTTGCTGGGTTGCATAAGTTGAATGTGGAAATCACAGCTGTTAACATTGATGATAATGTTAATTTGATGATAAAAGATGTTATTTCTGAATAGGATAAAAAATAAAAGATTGATAGGATCTGATTCGGAGAATGCTTCAGCTAATAAGAGGCACAATGATGCTGGATTTGAAGTAGAAAAAAATTTTTGTGTGTAGAGCTGATTGCGGCAGTGGTTCAAGAAAAGAGCACGTGTCTGATAGTGGTATTACTACTTCAAATGTAGAGAAGATCAGCCATTTTTAATCTTCTATTGTGGATACTGTAAGGACTAGAGCTGATCGTGTGTCAAAAAGAAAGGAGTTTATGTTTGTGACTCCGCCTAGCTCAACACCAAAACGTAAGAGGAAGGAAAAAAATGATAGATGGAGTATAAATCTGAGATTGATTATTTTGAAAACTACTAGTTTTTGCATGTTATTATATATTGTTGCTAACTACGTATAGATTTTAGCTTATATTACTAACTCTGTTGTCACATAGATAAATTTTATAACAGATGTTAAGGATAGCAAGAGCCCTGCCAAGACTACAATGGATGTATATAAAAGGAGAATTGATTTTTATGGACATGAAGAAGCATCTAAAGAAGAGAGAAAGTTGTTGATAGACTTTCTCACTAGGGAGGAATTGGAGTACGCTTATTTTCAATATGTGAATTTTTTCTAAATACTTTTTTTTAAATCAATTTTGTAATGAAAATTATTTTTTGCTCCCCGCAATGTTGTCATATGGCAAGATGAGTTTCTAAGCTTAACTATATCTACATTTTGTTTTTTTTTGTTTGGTGAGCCTATTGATAGTCAAATCATAAATGTTTATACGAAGATTATGAAAAAACATAGTCCGACTTATGGATTTGAGATTTATTGGATGAACATAAATGTGTAGATTTGTAGCAAATCGAGATATTTGGTAATTGATATTTGATTTTACTTCTTCTTAGATCAAGAAACATGATTATATCTTATTTTGAATGTGTAGAAAGAAATGTTACACCGCTTGGAGAAATTTGAGAAATATAGGTAGATATGCAAAACAGATTATGGAGTTTTCCTTGCGAGGTTGGCATCTACAACCAGGAGCAAACTACAGGAACTGAATGAAGATCTATTAGAAGATGTAGATATATTATTTTCTCAATTAAAGACAAATGACATTGGTTTTTATTGGGTTTTAAAGCATCTGAAGGCAAATTCAGATTGTGGAATTCAAATCATGATTCATTTGCAGTTGGGACAACTAAAGTTTATATGAGTTTGACAATATTCTACTCCAAGAAGTCTTTAGATCACAGTATTAAACCATTCCCCTTTTTCTAGGCACATTTTTTGGCTAGTTGCATGCTACATCTTAGAGGATTTACCATAGGCAGTGAAGAGGTCCTGAAAGAACAGTGTCGTCATTAAGGTGTAACTCTAGATTGTGGTATCTATATATGCATGTGGGTGGAGTGTCTATCTCGTGACATAGATGATATCTGGAGGTTTTAAAATAATGTGAAGATAAATACTTATCGGGCCCATGTTGCATCAACTATATTATCAGATAAGAATGGATTGTTAAAAAATACATTTGATGAAAATACCTTGTCTTTTGCTTATTGGTAAAATAGATGTAGTGGAGTTTAAAATTTATCTTTTTGTGGATCCAAATTTAGTTTAGTAGTGTTGGTTTTTATTCTGTAGTAATGACAAACTTATGACTTAGTTATCAAGAAATTGATGTAAATTTTTTTTTGATCTTAATTCTGTTGGTTTTTATGTTGAGTGATGACAGATAGATGTTGGTTGTTATTTACATACATATTTCATTATAATTCTATTGGCTTAGTGATTAACCTTGTTCATATATTTTAGAGCATCTCCAAGCAAAATCTAGGTACAAAAAGTATAAAAGACGGTATAATTTCTCCTAAATTCAGCACCATTTAAACTAAAATTTAGTATTTTATCTATCCAATTGAGTACTATCTACAATATGTCTATCAATAATCTAGGGTACACTATCTGTGTACACATTTTTTAGAGGTTGGTGTAGGTGTGTTTTTTTGGGCACACATTTTTTAGGTCTATTAATAATCTAGTTTTTTAGGTATGTGACTCTATGACTCAAAAAATCAAGTACAATTGATTCAGATTCAAGTATATATAGCTATAGCCTCCGCGGGCATGGCGCGTTGGCAATGGCTCACTTGGGTGATCTCTCACTTTCCGGGTTCGATTCCTCCTTGGCAGAGCGTGCAGTATGTTGACGGAAGAAATCACCACAGGTTGCTGCATGGTCGAGCCATCGTGTGCCAATATCATCAGTGGTGAAGTCACCACGCATCTCCGTCCTGTGATTTACCCTCGTTGACCGGTGGGGACTCTCGTGGAAGGCCATGGGGCAGGGCTGGTCAGCCAAGTGGATTAGTCTGGCGCAAGTCTGGATACCCCTTGTAAATCCAAAAAAAGTATATATAGCTATGAATGAAGTACTAATTTCAAACTATCAGGTACATTTGCATGTAAATTATGCAGTAATTAGTGTAGGTGAGTTTTTTTGGACATATTTTCTTGTTTCAATGATAATATAATATGGATTAAGATTAATGATACTATTGCTCGAATTATTATTTTACATAATTGATTAGGGTACATAATCTGTATTATTAGGTATGAAATATCCAAATTCAAGTATATGTGTAATTAAATTAAGTATAATTATGAAAAATTTGAGTATTCAGGTCCGAAACTCTATGGTTCAAAAAACTAAGCACGATTGACTCAGATTTAAGTATACTAGTAGGTACATTTGGACGCAAGTTATGCACTATTTAGTGTAGGTGAGAATTTTAAGGATATATTTTCTTGTTTCATTGATAATATAATGTGGATTAAGGTTAATGATACTATTACTCAAATTTTAATTTTACATAATTGATCAGGGTACGTAATTCGCATTATTAGGTATGAAATATCCAAATTCAAATATGTGTGTAATTAAATTGAGTATAATTGTGTAAAATTAGAGTATTCAGGTACGAGACCACCTTTATAGTTATTAATGGCTCAAAAAATCAAGCACAATTGACTTAAATTCAAGTATATATAGACATGAATGAAGTACTATTTTCAAATTATCAGTTACATTTGGACGCAAGTGATGCACTAATTGAGGATATTGTGGCACCCACCCACTACTTCACATGTAGTGTGATCAGTAGCTTCGCTAGGGATGATTATTTTTATCGATAATACACAATGGAGTATTATGCTTATTATAAATATAAACCACCTAATATGAGAGTCAATACATTAGAAGTAGAAGAGGAAAATATATGTTTGACATCACCTGATGTGGTATACACCCATAACCAAATCGTAGAAGAGGTTGGTGTAGGTGAGTTTTTTTGGGACATATTTTCTTGTTTCATTGATAATATAATATGGATTAAGGTTAATAACAATATTGCTCAAATTATTATTTTACATAATTGATCAGGGTATATAATTCAGATTATTAGGTACAAAATATCTAAATTTAAGTATACGTGTAATTCAATTTTGTATAATTATTCAAAATTTGAGTATTCAGGTATGAGACTCCCTTTATAGATCTCAATGGCTAAAAATATTAAGTACAATTGTCTCAAATTCAAGTATATATAGTCACAAATAAAATATTATTTTCAAACTATCAAGTATATTTGGACGCGAGTTATGCACTAATTGGGGATATTGTGGCACCCATTACTTCACATGTAGTGTGGTCAGTAGCATCGTTAGGGATGATTATTTTTATCGAGAATACACAATGGAGTATTATGCTTATCATAAATATAGACCACCTAATATAAGAGTCAATACCTTACAAGTAGAAGAGGAAAATGTATGTATATATGTTTGACATCACCTGATGTGGTATACACCCATAACTAAATCGTAGAAGAGGTTGGTGTAGGTGAGTTTTTTTGGACATATTTTCTTATTTCATTGATAATATAATGTGGATTAAGGTTAATAACAATATTGCCTGAATTATTATTTTACATAATTGCTCAGGGTATATAATCTACATTATTAGATACGAAATATCTAAATTCAAGTATATGTGCAATTAAATTTAGTATAATTATGCAAAATTTGAGTATCCAGGTATGAGACTCCCTTTATAGTTCTCAATGGCTAAAAAAATCAAGCACAATTATCTTAGATTCAAATATATATAGTCATAAATGAAATATTATTTTCAAACTATTAGGTACATTTGGACGCAAGTTATGCACTAATTGGGGATATTGTGGCACCCATTACTTCACATGTAGTGTGCTCAATAGCATCGCTAGAGATGATTATTTTTATCGAGAATACACAATGGAGTATTGTGCTTATCATAAATATAGACCACCTAATATGAGAGTCAATACCTTAGAAGTAGAAGAGAAAAATATATGCATATATGTTTGACATCACTTGATATGGTATACACCCATAACCAAATCCTAGAAGTGATTGGTGTAGATGAGTTTTTTTAAGACATATTTCCTTGTTTCATTGAAAATATATAGTGGATTAAGGTTAATGACACTATTGTTCGAATTATTACTTTACATAATTGATCAGGGTATATAATCCACGTTATTATATACTAAATATCCAAATTCAAGTATATGTGTAATTAAATTGAGTATAATTCTTCAGGTACTAGACTCCCTTTATAATTCTCGAGGGCGCAAAAAATCAAGCACAATTGACTCAGATTCAAGTATATATAGCCACGAATGAAATACTATTTTCAAACTATCAGGTACATTTACACGCGAGTTATGCACTAATTGGGGATATTGTGGCACCTACTACTTCACATGTAGTGTGGCCAGCAACATCACTAGGGACGATTATTTTCATCTAGAATACACAATGGAGTATTATGCTTATCATAAATATAGTCCACCTAATATGAGAGTCAATAGTTTAGAAGTAGAAGATGAAACTGTATGTATATATGTTTGATATCACCTAGTGAGGTATACACTCATAACCAAATCCTAGAAGAGGTTGGTGTTGGTGAGTTTTTTGGGACATATTTCCTTGTTTCATTGATAATATAATGTAGATTAAGGTTAATGGTATTATTGCTCAAATTATTGCTTTACATAATGATCAGGGTACATAATCTGCATTGTTAGGTGCAAAATATCCAAATTGAAGTAAGTGTATACTTAAATTGAGTATAATTGTGCAAAATTTGAGTATTCAAGTACGAGACTCCCTTTATAGTTCTCAATGGCTCAAAAAAACAATTACAATTGACTTAAATTCAAGTATATATAGACACGAATGAAGTACTATTTTCAAATTATCAGGTACATTTGGACGCAAGTTATGCACTAATTGAGGATATTGTGGCACCCACCCACTACTTCACATGTAGTGTGATCAGTAGCTTCGCTAGGGATGATTATTTTCATTGAGAATACATAATGGAGTATTATGCTTATCATAAATATATACTACCTAATATGAGAGTTAATACCTTAGAAGTAGAAGAGGAAAATATATGTGGGATTGTTTAGAATCGATAGAGGGGGGGGGTGAATATCGATAAAATCTTTTTTGAAAAAATAAGAGTAATTACGTAGCGGAAAAATTGCAAGACAATGCTAACTCGGTTTTCTTTTACTTGGTTCGGAGTTTAGATCGGCTCCTACTCCAAGGCCCACGGTCCATGACCATTTATGTTGGGCAATTTTATAATTCGCAAAATAGTTACAGAGTTGAAGTTTGAATACAACAATTACTTATAAAAATTATACTGACGGCCAGAGAAGATTCAAAGATCGAAGCCGTGGGTTGTCATTGACGCTTGAGACTTGAGCACGGAGTGTTTGGAGCAGAGCGCTTGAAAGAATTCATTGGAAGCAATTGTGTCTGGAAGCAAGGGGGTGAAACCCCTTTATATACTAGGTTCTTAGGCGCCTGTGTTGAAGGGGGTGACTGACACGTGGCCTATTCTGCGCGAATCCATATCTGTAGACTTGGCCACTGCTTATCTCTTCAACTGGGGTGCCTGAGCTGACTAGGGCGCCTGTATCAATATAGGCACCTCATTTGCTGATGTGGAGACTTGCTTCAAGACTGCTTGGAAATAGCCCTTCTTGGGCGCCTGTCACCATACAGGCGCCTGACTCCATTCAGGCGCCTGGGAGCAGAAACCTTCAACCTTTGTTCCTGCAACCTGGGAGCAGAAACCTTCAACCTTTGTTCTTGCCCAATCCTCCGAATAAGGTCTTCGTGCCCAATCCACGACTAGGACTTATTGGCCAATTCATCGAATCAGGACTTCGTGCCCAGTCCGCGACCATGACTTATTGTGCACTTCAACAAGTTCATTAGATCACAATAAAACCTTAACTTATGAACCCTTTTCCATTATCAAAACACAAGTTCGATCTTGGTGGTTTCAGCACTAACAATCTCCTCCTTTTTGATTTATGGCAACCAGGTTCAAAAAGTTAAGTTTAAAACATTTAAATCATATATAACAAACATGTTTATTCTAAGAAAATCACTTTTTAAAAAATATTTACTAAGCTCCCCCTGAAATAGAAATTCTCCCCTTGAAGCTTTAAATGATATGCAATTTTTTCAAAAGGACTGAGTGTATAAATTTTGACCAAGTGTTTTACAAAACAAAACAAAGCATTTGCACACTTACAAAAATTTTCCACTTAAAAAATTATTGTGCACTTGAAAAATCTTTTTGCAAAAATATTTGCACTTAGAAAAATTTACTTAAATTTATGCATTTAGAAAAGATTTTCACTTAGAAAAAAATTTTTGTGCACTTAGAAAAATTTTTCTTAGAAAAAATTTTGTGCACTTAGAAAAAATTTTTTGCTTAGAAACATTTGTGCACTTAGAAAAATTTGCTTAAAGAAATTTTGTGCACTAAAACATTTTTGAAAAAAATCTACTCTTGAAACTTTAATGCACTTAAAAATTTTAATTTTACTTTTTGAAAAAAATGAAAATTTTTACTCTCTTCTTTTCTCTCTCCCCCTTTGCCATATATCAAAAAAATTGATAGAAAACCAATTGCAAATCAATTTCAAATCAGAGCTAGTTAAAACAATTTTAAATACGTATTGAACCAACTCTAGTGAACCCAAGCAACAAAAAGGATCAAACCAATTTAAACTGAACTTGTTCGGGTCTTGTCTAACCCAGTTAGCTACTTATTGGCTGTTATATAACAACAACTTTCACTAGGGTTAGTCGAGTTAAGTGATCTGATCATGTTAGATTTTCTAAGCTTGAACACTTAACTTGATTGTTGTTTAATTGTATTTATCGCCCCAACTGCTCTAGATGCACTGACTTAAAGTATCTTGAGTCAAGGCATAGACCTAAGCATCTTAACCCAGTCTAGGTTATCAATCAAAGTACCCTAAGGTGCTTGTGAGATGCTGGCTTCTAGATCTATAGGTGCATGCAATTTTAGGGTTAAAGCCTAGGCTAAGTCCATTTGCGTAAAAATCCTAGTTTTAAAGGGGGTAAATTTTTGAAAAATCTAAGTCAGAAAATAATTTTAAATTTCAAGACTTAAGAAATGATTTTTCAAAAAAAATATGAAATACTAATAAAAGATTTTTTTTTAAAAAATTAGAGCAGTCCTATTCTACTAAGCACAACCCTAACTGTCTTCTTAGTAAGCTAATCTCAGACTCAGGTAAGGGTTTAGTAAATATGTCAGCTAAATTAGATTTTGAGTCCACAAGCATAAGTACAATTTTGCCCCTGGCTACGTGATCCCTAACAAAATGATGTTTTACTTCAATGTGTTTGGTTCGGGAATGATGAATTGGATTTTTTGTTAGATTTATTGAGCTTATGTTATCAATGAATACTTTGGTTTGGGTATAGTCTAGCTGGAAATCCTTAAGACTATGCATTATCCATAAAAGTTGTGCTACACACTCTCCTAAGGCAACATACTCTGCTTCAGTTGTGGATAGAGCTACATAATGTTGCTTTCTACTGCACTAGCTGACTAGACTGTGTCGTAATAATTGACAACTCCCACTTGTACTCTTTCTATCTAATTTGCAACCGGCATAGTCAGAGTCAGAGTATCCTGATAATTCAAAATTGGAAATCCTAGGATACCAAATACCTACATTTAGGGTACCCTTAATGTACCTTAGGATTCTTTTTAGTGCTGCTAGGTGAGATTCCTTAGCATAGGTTTGGTATCTAGCACACATTCCTACAGCGAACAAAATGTCAGGTCTACTAGCAGTTAAGTACAATAAGCTACCAATCATACTTCTGTATAACTTTAGGTCAATTGGTTTACCTTCAGGGTCATTATCTATTTTGACATTTGTGGCCATGGGAGTACTTAAGCTTTTAGAGTTTTCTATTTTGAATTTTTTAATCAATTTTTTTGCATATTTGGATTGATGAACATAGTTACCATCCCTGGTTTGTTTTATTTGGAGACCTAAGAAAAAGTTTAGCTCACCTACCAAACTCACTCTCCATAATTTTGACAAATTCTTTTAAAAAGTTAGAATTGGTTGACCCAAATATTATGTCATCTATGTATATTTGAGCTATAAATATGTCTTTTTCTAAGGTTTTAACAAATAATGTTGAGTCAATTTGGCCTTGGTTAAATTCCTTAGAAATTAAGTAAGTTGATAGTCTTTCGTACCGGGCCCTAGGTGCTTGTTTTAACCCATAAAGGACTTTCCTAAGTTTGAACACATATTCAGGTTTGTCTAAGTCCTCAAATCCTGGGGCTGCCCTACGTATACTTCCTCTTTTATGAACTCATTAAGAAAGGCAGACTTGACATCCATTTAGTATAGTTTAAAACCTTTATGGGCTGCAAAAGCTAGTAACATCCTAATTGATTCAAGTCTGGCTAAGGGGGCATAAGTTTTATCATAATTTAGCCCTTCGACTTGACTAAACCCTTTAGCTACTAAGCAGACTTTGTTTCTCACAATCTCCCCTTGGTCATTTAGTTTGTTTCTAAATACCCACTTAGTATCTATAACTGACTTACCCTCAGGTTTAGGTACTAAGTCCCATACTTGTTTATCTCAAATTGGGCTAGTTCTTCTTGCATTACTATAATCCAATCTGGGTCAGGTAGGGCTTCTTCTATAGTCTTAGGTTCTATTTTTAAAATTAGAGCAATTTGATTAAGATTTCGGTAAGAAGACCTTGTTCTGACTCCTAAGGTTGGATCACCCAAGATTTGGTCAGATGGATGATTGAGTCTGGGTTTCTTCGTTTTTCTAGAAGTAGGTTCATCCTCAGGTCCAGCTGGAAAGTTTGATTCAGCAATTTGTTCAACTACTTGGGTTGGAACAGTTGATGACTCAGTAGTTGGTTCAATTGACAGTTTATTTAATGGTTCAATTAATGGTTTAGTATCTTCTTGATCCAGATTTGAGTTGTTTAGGTTTTGATTGTCAATAGATTTTGTGTCAATTTCTTCATCAAATATTAAGTTGGTAGTTTCTTCAATTTTATGGGTTTGTCTATTGTAAACCCTATAGGCTCTACTTGTTGTTGAATATCCTAAAAAAGTCCCTGGGATTGATTTTGATTGAAACTTACCTAGGTAGTCCTTAGTGTTCAAAATATGGACTTGCACCCAAACCATTAAGTAATGTAGATTTGATAATATGTGATAATAAATTTCATAGGGTGTCTTATTGTGTCTTCTATTAATTAAGACCCTATTTTGTATATAACAGGCTGTATTTACCGCTTCTGCCCAAAATTGATTAGTTAGGTTATATTCGTTGAGCATGGTCCTAGCGGCTTCTTGAAGGGTTCTATTCTTTCTCTCAACTATTCCATTTTGTTGGGAAGTTCTAGGGCATGAAAATTCATAGACGTACCCATTAATTTTACAAAATTCCTCAAATTTTTGATTTTCAAACTCTCCCCCATGGTTACTCCTAAGTCTTTTAATTTTTGTGTAATTTTAATTTTCTATCATTTTGCACAAATTATTAAATGAGTTAAATATTTCATCTTTAGTTTTTAAGAACCTAACCCAGGTAACCCAGTATCGATTCCCGCTTAGTGGCTTGGCTCTATGTGAATCAAATAGGTCTAGGTGTAGGAGCTCAAGTGTGGTTTGGGTTAAGTCTGACTGGGTTGGTTTATGAGTTGACTTGGTTTGTTTACCTTGTTGACATGAATTACAAATTGTATTGTCAAAGTTCTTAATTTTAGGTACACGTTTAATCAATCCAAGTTGAGTTACTTTTGAAATTAATTTAGTGTGGGTGTGACCTAGTCTTCTATGCCAAAGATTGGTTTCTTCTAATTGAGTCAGAAAACATTTGGGTACTACAGGTAGATTGATTGTGTATACATTGTTTTTCCTACTACCCTTAAGTGTTATCTCCGAGTCTTGTAGATTCCTAATTAGATAGTCAGAGTTGGTGAAGGTGACAATATAACCAGTATTACAGAGTTGGCTAATGCTAAGGAAATTAAACTTAAAATTTTCAACTATAACACCTTTTTAATAATAAACTCTAAGTTAAGTTCAATGTTACCTGACTCAATTACTTTAAGCGTGACATTGTTGCCAAATGCCATTGAGCCTAGGTTTTTGAACTTGATTTTGGTGAATAATTTATCCCTAATCATGTGTCTGGAGCATCCACTATCCAACATCCATTGGTCCAAATCTTTATGTTCCTACACATAAAGTATGTTTGATTTGGATCCATTTATGTAGAGGTAAGGATAGATTGAATTGAATTTCACTACCTAATCTATCTCAGTCACATCTAATGTTATTAAGCATGTAGACCTTATGGGTTTTTGTGACATAGGTTTCCAGTATGAGTTGAATTATTTTTAGGTGAAATTTTGATTAAATGTTTAGTGTAGAATTGATTTTGAATGTGTTAAGTTAATTTTGAAAAAATGTTGTAGAATTGATTTTGAAAATCTTGTAGAATTGATTTTGAAAAAAATGTTGAATTAATTTTGAAAAATATTGAATTAATTTTTAAAAAATGTTGAATTATTTTTGAAAAACATGTTGAATTGATTTAAAAAAATGTTGAATTAATTTTGAAAAAATGTTGTAGAGTTGGGTTGAACTACATTATTAGGTTCTAGACATCTCACCCAATTCTAAGTGATAAAACAGGTTTCCTTATCTGTTTTGTGAGATATATTATTGTTATCTTTGAATTAATGTTAAATCTAAGATTTAATTAAAACTTGTGTTAGATTCAAATTTATCAAATAGTGATTTAAAAATGAGTTTCGATAATTGACTTTCAGGTCTTGGCGAGACACAGAGGCCTTCTTTGGCCGTAGCCTTATTAGAGCAACAACCCTTTCCTTGACAAAGTCTTTTACCGAAAGTTCATTTTCAAATTACTTCTTGAGAAATTTTGGTCTAACAATCTTAGGATTTGGTTTGGTTGCTTCGGCTAGTTCTACCAAACTAAACAGACCAAGTAGGGTACGCCTTACCCTACTTGACCTTTTTAGAAGGTCTTGCCTAACATACTATCATCTCCCTCCACCTAATACTATGTTGTTCAAGTTTCAAGTAAGTCTTTTGTCCTTAACTAACAATTCCTAAGTCTAAACATAATAAAATTGCAGAAATGAAATAAATAGTCAACAAACAATTATTCAAGCAAAAAAATCATCTAATAAAAATGATTTTTATATTAGCTCCCCCAGGACTGAAGCCTCGATAAGGGTTAGGCAAGATGTGAATCTTGTCCTTGGGGATCCAATATTGCTTTGGTCCAGCTTGTTTATTCAAACATAGCTTTGGGACCCATGCTTGGACTCGGGTTCTAGGTTGGTTCAATACGGAATAGTAAGACCGTTGTCGCGAGTTGGTTTGATAGCTTAGTCTGGATCGATTTAGAACTGACTTCTATTTTCCAAGAATCATGTCAAGATTCTTGGAACCTGAAGTGAATCATTCTAACGTGACTATGAGTTCCTTGACTTGAGTTTTCAAGGAGGAATTCTCTTCCTCAAGCTTTTGAACTTGAGTTGAGTTTCCTTCTTGAACTGGCTTGGTTAAGGAACTCGAGTTGACTTCCTCTTTTAGGAGTTTAACTTCTTGTCGGAGGTTTCAACCTGGATGTTGGCTTTTGCCAACTCGCATGACAAGTATGAAATTAAATCATAAAGTTTGGATTCAGGATAACCTCTTACCATAATCTGTCCGTCCTCCAAGATCGAGAGCTTTCTGGTGTCGACGTCTTCATCCGGTTCTGATTCCGTTCCGGAGTCGATGTCTTCCAAGGCGGTCAAAGCGAGGAGGTTTGAGTGTGGAGCTTCTTCTTCTTCTTCTAAGGACGATTCATCCCAGGTGGCTTGAAGTGCCTTCTTCTTCCGAGCCTTTTTGTTCTCCTTAAGGTTGGGGCACTCTGATCTGAAATGTCGCTTCTTGTTGCACTCGTAGCATGTTATGTTACCTTTGTTCTTCTGGCTCATCGAGGGTTCAGATGGATCTTCCTTCTTCCGATTTGTCTTCTTTTTGTTCGTTTGATTTTTGAGCTCGTTGTAGTAGTCACGAGCTAACCGTACTAGTTTTGGACGATCTCCTTCATCGTCGTCAGACTCCGAATCTGAGTCGGACTCGGGTACTGGTTGTAGCTTCTTCTTCTGAGATCTTCCTGGAGTTTTTCCTGCAACAAAAGCAATACTCTTCTCGACCAATGTAGCATTAGTTTGCTTGGGTAATTCTAATTCGAAAAATAATTCATCTAATTTAATTTCGGAAAGGTTCTTAGACACCTTGTAGGCATCCACCATAGATGCCCACAGTGTGTTCCTTGGAAACAAGTTCAGAGTATGCCTTATTAGGTCACAGTTTTCGACCTTATGACCTATTGTGTGCAACCCATTCATCAACTCATGGATTCTTGCGTGGAGCTGTGCTGCTGATTCGCCTTCGTGCATCTTTATGGTGTAGAGTCTATTGAGTAATAGATCTCTTTTGCTGATCCGCGTATCAGACGTACCTTCGTGTAGTTCGATGAGTTTGTTCCAAAGTTCCTTCGCGCTGCTGAAGGGTCCAACGCGGTTCAACTCTTCCTTCATTAGGCCGCATTGTAGTGTTTGTGTGGCTTTTGCATCGACCTCGATCTTCTTCGTTAGTGGTCCGTCCCACTCTGTGTAGCCTTGCACCTCACTTTGTGCGTTTTTGGGTATCTCCAGTCCAGACTGGATGATAATCCACATGTCCACCTGAGTTTTCAGGTGGGCCTCCATCCTACTCTTCCAATAGGAGAAGTCTCCTCCTGAGAAGAGTGGTGGTCTGGTGGTGCTATAGCCTTCTTGCATGACCATGGAATTTAAACTGAAAAATTACAAAAAAAGATCTTGTCCCAAGACTAAGTCTTGGATTAGTAGTGCGGTAGTAAAAATAATAATTAAACAAATCGAGTGGTGTTGCACCAACCTCGATGAACGAATAAAGTTACGAATAAAAAAAATAAAAAAAATGAAAAAAATCCGAAAAATCACTCAATCGGTGGTTGCACCAGATTTGAGCCACGCGCTCTAATACCACTTGTGGGATCGTTTAGAATCGATAGAGGGGGGGGGGTGAATATCGATAAAATCTTTTTCAGAAAAATAAGAGTAATTACACAGCGGAAAAATTGCAAGACAATGCTAACTCGGTTTTCTTTTACTTGGTTCGGAGTCTAGATCGACTCCTACTCCAAGACTCACGGTCCTTGATTGTTTACGTTGGGCAATTCTATAATTCGCAAAACAGTTACAGAGTTGAAGTTCGAATACAAAATTTGAATACAGAAATTACTTAAAAAAATTATACTGATGATCGAAGAAGATTCGAAGATCGGAGCCGCAGGTCGTTGTTGGCACTTGAGACTTGAACACGGAGCGTTTGGAGTAGAGCGCTTGAAAGAATTCGTTGGAAGCAATTGTGTCTAGAAGCAAGGGGTGAACCCCTTTGTATACTAGGTTCTTGGGCGCCTATGTTGAAGGGGCGCCTGACACGTGGCCTGTTCTGCGCGAATCTATATTCGCAGACTTGACCAGCGCTTATCCCTTCAACTGGGGTGTCTATATCAATACATGCACCTCATTTGCTGACATGGAGGCTTGCTTCGAGACTGCTTGGAAATAACCCTTCTTGGGCGCCTATCACCATACAAGCGCCTGTATGATCAGGCGCCTGACTCCATTCAGGCGCCTAGGAGCAGAAACCTTCAACATTTGTTCCTGCTACCAGGGTTAGTTCCAAAACACAAATAATAAACAAATAATATATAAGTTAAGCACAATTAACAGCCTGAGCTGTCTTGGTTCTGACTTTGGGCTTCCAAAATGGAACCCTAGGTCGAACCAACACCTAATGTTCCCTCCTTTGGGGAACACGTCCTCGCCTACTCCTCTCAGGAGAGTTTACCGTTTTGCCAGTCGGCTCCTTCGGTTGGACTTTTGCCCAATCCTCCGGATCAGGTCTTCGTGCCTAGTCCGCGACCAGGACTTATTGCCCAACTCTCAGTCAGGTCTTCGGTGCCCAACCCTCGGCCAGGACTTATTGCCCAATTCCTTGAATCAGGACTTCGTTCCCAGTCCGTGACCAGGACTTATTGTGCACACTTTAACAAGTTCATTATATCACAATAAAATCTTAACTTATGAACCCTTTGCCATTATCAAAATATAAGTTCGATCTTGGTGCTTGCAGCACCAACAATATATGTATATATGTTTGACATCACCTGATGTGGTATACACCCATAACCAAATCATAGAAGAGATTGATGTGAGTTTTTTTGGGACATATTTCCTTGTTTCATTAATAATATAATGTGGATTAAAGTTAATGTCACTATTGTTTGAATTATTATTTTACATAATTGATCAGAATACATAATCCGCATTATTAGGTACTAAATATCGAAATTCAAGTATGTGATTAATTAAATTCAGTATAATTGTGCAAAATTTGAGTATTCATGTACAACACTCCCTTTATAGTTCTCAATGACTTTAAAAATCAAGCACAATTGACTCAGATTTAAGTATATATAGTCACGAATGAAGTACTATTTTCAAACTATTAGTATATTTGGACGCAAGTTATGCAATAATTGGAGATATTGTGGCATCTACTACTTCACATGTAGTATGGTCAGTTGCATCACTAGGGATGATTATTTTCATCGAAAATACACAATCGAGTATTAGGTTTATCATAAATATATACCACCTAATATTAGAGTCAATACATGATTGCACGATTTGGATACTATTGGGTACATTTGGACGTAGTTTATGTACTAATTGGGAAGTTTTGACACCCCACTACTTCGGTACAATATTTCTAAATTTTAATATATATGTACTTTAATTGGGTAAAATTGAACAACATTTAGGATGATGCATTGTACTTATATATCCAATTGGGTACAATTGCACATGCTTATTGAGGGATATCATTACATATATCATATATCCAATGTATCAATTTACCTAACATGTTCATGGTTGTTAATTGATGATCTATCATTACCCAATTTCTCAATATTTATATCCTTTTTTATATAACATATAACTAATTTATCAAAATTTATACTCAAGTTTATGATCGAATTTGTCCATAAACCCCACAAATTCAACCAATGTAAATTGCATATATTTCAAAGTATCTAACAACATTCACAAACATAATAATAACTATACATGATATAAAGTCACATAAACCATAAACACAACCATAAGTTTCGACTTCACAACCATAGTATATACTATAACAACTATACATCAACTTAAGATAAACCAAATCTTGTACAACATTTCAAAAACAGAATCATCAAACATAACATTTACCTAATTTATCAAAATTTGTACTCAAGTTTCTAGCCGAATTTGTCCATAAAACCCACAAATTCAACCAAAGTAAATTGCATACACTTCAAAGTACCTAACAATGTTCACAAATATAATAATAATTGACACATGATACAAAGTCACATAAACCATTAATATAACCATAAGTTTCTATCACACAACCATAGTATATACTGCAATAACTACACATCAACTTAAGACAAACCAATTCTTACACAACATTTTCAAAAATAGAACTATCAAAGGTGTTGCGACTCAACTAGAACTAATATGTAAATCACCAATGCTGCCACTCAAATGTGTCCGCTTTCTCGAATGTAAGACCATGCTTGATTCTCCTTCTAGCAATCTGTTAAATACGACACTTCTGATAGGTTCCGGAAATTTTCGGAGAATTACCGGATAGGTTCTGGGGCTTCCGAGTCCTTGGACACAATTTAGGGACTAAAATGTATTGGAATGATTAGTTTCAAGGACTAAGACGAAACTAAGTATAAAGCCCAGGGGCAGTCCTGCGATTAGACTGAATCTCGGTGGACCAAAATGCAAAATGGGCATTTATATACCTTGACCTAGCCCACTGTTCCGGCCGAACGCCCTCACCTCACGCGAGCCGCTTTCCTCTCCCGATCGAGAGACGACGCCTCTCTCATCCACCCGCCCTCTCTCGTCTCGCTGCCCTAGCCTAAACCCGACGGCCGATGCCTCCCTCTGCTCTTCCCTTCTTTCTCTTCCGCTGCTGCCGAGCAACAGCCGATCGCTGCTCCTTCCCCGATTCAAAGCTCGTGTGCCCTAGCCGCAGCCCTAAGCCGTAGCCGATCCTTTCTCCTCGCACGACGAAGTCGACACCCTCTTCTCCTTCCAGACGGCGATCACAGCTCCAACCCCGACCTCCGTTGCCTGGGTTGTCTCCCTACCCTTCGCATTGAGTATTTCTTCCCTTTTCGCTCACGGCCATAAACGTCGGATAAGGGAGCAGATTTGGGTGCCGATCGTGAGTTGGCTTTCACCTTGGTCGGCGCAAGCAAGGTAAGGGATCTTGTTGTGTCCTTGATGGATGTAGTAGTTGATTTTCATATGGATCTTAGCTTACTAAATTGAAGTTTCCCGAGTGAACATTTGATCGAACAGTTTTTCTCTATTTTTTTTTGAATAATGATTTCAGATTTAGATTCTCTGTTGAATTATTGGTCTGCTTGGAAGGGAATGGCTAGGTTGTGGTGGTTTGTCTCTGCCGTGAGCTACGATGGGTGCCATTTCATGTAAGGGATGTTTGATTTGTTGGCCATGATGGATTAAAGCTATGATGACTTTGAGATTTTTATAGTGTTAATTCTAATTTGGAATCTCTGTTTATAATAGAATGTTGTATTAGTTTGGATTTGGGATGAGTTGGTAATCTGGATTAAATTGAACTAGTGGTAGCTTCAATCCGTTTGCTTGGCTCTTGTTTATGCCAAGTGTCATTGAGATTTTAAAAGGTGTGGTTGTTCTATTCTGATGTGTGATGCATAGGAATGGTGTTTAGATTAGTGAATTTGAGTTGATGTGGAATTAGTGAGGTCTATGGCTAAACCTAATCTAATCATTGGGATGAATTAGATTAGGGTTAATGAGGGGTTAGATCAAAGGTAACCTAAGGAATTGAGATTTGTTGAAGTTAATCATTAACTTGGATTGATTAATGGTTGTTGCTACGTAAATAACTATCTAATAGGTCCTTTGATACAGGACACTTATCGATTTGCTTTTGGACTTCTGGACGGGAGGTTCTCCTTTGATACGGACTCCTACTTGGAGGCGGGTACCCTTTGACTTATCTCTTTTGATAATGTCATGTGATTATGCATAGACTGTTATAGATAGCAGTAAGATTATACGCTATCCCTGTTTATTATGCCTGTTCTGGATACTTGTTGTTTATCCCTGGTTATTATGCCTGTTCTGGATACTTGTTGGTTATCCCTGTTTATTATGTCGGTCCTAGATACCTGTGGTTTATCCCTGAGTTATTATGTTGTAGTTCCATACAGTCTCAGGTATTGTCATATCTATATGTATGCTTAGAGATCGTGTTGTATCCCCTGTCTTTGACCTTGAGGGATCTGTAGTTTTCAGCCAGTATACCTTGTAGGTCACCTGTATTTCTTGTTGTAGGATTTTAGACTGAGACTTAGTATACTGAGGACTTGGGGAGGGAGGTATGTGTATCTATCATACACCATCCTTGCATTGCTGCATGCCGGCGATCAGCGACTCCCTTGTGGTTGAGCCTAATCGTCTTCCGGCACATGATATGCACACACGGCCACTCATGGGTTAGTGGATACCGCTGGGTGTGTGCATTTGCTCTGTATTGCTCCGTTCGTCCGCTCAGGGGTAGTGGTTTCGGAGCGTGGTAGCAAGCAGGGATCCCTTCTCTACCCATAGACTAGAGAAGATGAGAGAGATATCTCCCCCATATATACATGGGGCGGAGCGATAGCTCCACCAGCATCCTGTCCACTCGGTCACTCAGGAGCAGTGATGGCAGAGTGCTGACAGTGTCACGGCTCTACCCACTCGGCCGACACAGTATTGCCTGTCTCGGTGGCTTGACTGGAGTTAGGGGGTGACCATGGCATTGCACCATGTGCATATTTTGCATCGTGCATTGTTTGCTGCACTTGATTGCTACACTTATTTGACATGCATATTCTGGAGACTTGTTATCTGAGATTATATGTCTTTTGATATTCCCTTGGTACTTATTACCCTCTTTTCAGGTTAGATGGATTCTGGTATGTATCTATCCAGTATTTTCAGTTCCAGTCTTTCCCTACTATTGATATGAGACTGTATTAGCGGAACTCTTATTGTAGTATAACTTTCTATGCATATCTGTTGGGTATTCGCTGAGTTATGGACTCACCCCGTTGCCATACATTTTATTTCAGGTTGATGCCTGCCAGGAGATCCCTAGCAGCCAGTCCCCAGCTCCAGAGGAGCTCTGCTTGGTTTTATATTTACGTTGTTTTGCTTATGGACCCTGTAGTATTTTCTATGCTTCCGTTGCTATGTTTTGAGACATGTATCTCTGTTTTATTCGATGGTATTGTATTTTTGAGTCCTATGTTGGACTTCGCTTGGTTTTGGTTTTGTTCCTGCCCCCCGGCAGCTCAGGTGAGTTCGGATTTTGGTTTTACGACGTATAGTCATATATGCAGTTATGTCTGTGTGGATTTGAGGCCTGAGGCCCTTTAAACTGCGTGGTTGTGCAAATATATATATATTGTGTGTTGTTGTATCTTGTGTGTGTATGTAAATTGTCCGCCGGACTGGGGAGGTGCTGTCCGATTCTCTATTGGATCAGCAGCTCCTGGGTCTCGGGGCGTGATAATTTATTTTGGTATAAGAGCGTAGGTTTCGATGCCTACGTGTTTTTGGATTTTTCGGTGTTTATCTGATACCAATTTATTTTGGTATCAGAGCTCAGGTTGTGAGATACCTCGGG
The DNA here is from genome assembly GCA_024364735.1 of Boesenbergia rotunda. Classification (NCBI taxonomy): domain Eukaryota; kingdom Viridiplantae; phylum Streptophyta; class Magnoliopsida; order Zingiberales; family Zingiberaceae; genus Boesenbergia; species Boesenbergia rotunda. The sequence goes on along the minus strand of JAGFNQ010002182.1, from coordinate 29,956 downwards.
TATTTGCGAATTTTTCGGTGTTTCTCTGATACCAATTTATTTTGGTATCAGAGCACAGGTTATCGGATACCTTGAGGACTTGTGGATTTACGGTTTCGATCCGATACCAATTTATTTTGGTATCAAAGCGTAGGTTTCGATGCCTACGTGGTTTCGGATTTTTTGGTGTTTATCTGATACCAATTTATTTTTGGTATCAAGCCCAGGATGTGGGATACCATCGATTCGTGATTTGTCGGAGTTAAATCTGATACCTACTCGGTAGGTGTCGGAGCTCGAGTTAGATGAGTCTACTCGAGTACATTTCGGATTTTCGGAGTCGTTTCACGGCGTGATTTGGACTATGGGACCTGGCGGCAACAGGACATCTCTAGGCGGCAAGAGGTATATCTTCTGGACCTATCTTACTTTTAGTATTCACTATTAGAGTTTGGATTGGTTAGATTATCCCAGTATGGTGGAATCATATATTCTTATTGGATGGATAGATATATGTAGACTGGATTTAGTTGGATTGATATGTTGTCAATCTATCTTATTTGTGATCGTTCATGTGAGCGATTAGTCACATGTTGCGGATGAGATCTTAGAGCAGAGAATGTTAATTCTCTAGTAGCCCGATTGTTGAGTTGGACAACTATGGTCGAATATGCCGACAACCTATTGGAGGTTAAGGATTTTGATTTTCCTAGACCTTACTATTTCATAGTACGTGCTTTAGCTATTATTAACTATTATTAGCTAAGCATGAACTAGGGTTGCCTACAGTAGTTGACTCGATCAGTATAGGATTGACATACCCTAGTTAAAGGAGTTTCAGACCTTTGGGTTGCTTGTGCCTGGTTAGGTGACCTGGAAGACACATTTAGGATATATGATCTACATTGATGTAGAAGAGTAGCATGTGTTGCATATTATCATCGTTAGTAGAGGGTTGACATATTTTTATTCCATGGGGACTTTGATCATGGATCACCTGTACTTGGTTGATGATCTAGAAGGTATAGTTTGATAGGTGGCTTACGTCGAGATGAGGTGTGGAGCTAAGTTGCTAGACATTTATGGGTTACCATGTGTACTTGATTTGGATAACCCAGTAGATACCGTCAGACTATGATTTGTGTTGATGCGAATCAACCGTGAAACCATGTTGCCTCTAGTTGAAAGATACAAAGGACGACTTTCGGGAAATAAAGGAGTCATTTCGTGACTATGTGGAGATACTTTTGAGAGATAGCGTGCCTCTATGTTAGGGAGTTGGTTCTCAAGGATTTCTGAACCTTGAGTGGAGGAATCAGAGAATATTAAGTTACATGGCGATGGTTGGTCGTCTAGTGCATTGCTACGTGATTCTATGAGGGATTTTGACTCATAGATTGAGTGTTCATGGTTAGATAATCTCGATGGTACATCGGGATGTACAACTCGTTATGGTGTTGTGAGGTGGATTGAGATTGATGAATATCTATGATATATTGTATTTTGAGGATTCTATTAGTAGATATGGACCTGTCGGATAAGTAGCTTTTTGATAGATCATTCGGTGGATATATGATCTTTCTGTGGTTGGTTATTTGGAAGTTTGTTAATGATAGTAGCATATGGTATGACTTATTGGTGAAATCTTTAACTATATGTTATCTTTTGACGGCCTATTGGAGGATATATACATGACTTGTGATATTCGGAGGATGTTATTGATTTGGGTATACTTGAGTGATACTCTTGGTTTTGACGTTTTACATTTGAGGACCGGAGTCTAGACTTAGCGTCGGTGGTCTTAGGATTGAACACCCTAGATAGGTGTGATGATTGATTGATTATTCGGGTGTATCTGGTTATTGGATGATAACCTTTGGATTGATATCTCCAGTTGCTCCGTAGTGCTGTAACCTTAGGGTATTAGCCGAAGTGATTACTCATGATGAGTACAGACATGTTTTGATGCTAGTGTGTGCTGTATGAGGAATGGTAAAATTTGGGGATCAAATTTTTATTAGTGGGGGAGGATGTTAAATCCGACACTTTTGATAGGTTCCGGAAATTTTCGGAGAATTACCGGATAGGTTCCGGGGCTTCCGAGTCCTTGGACACAATTTAGGGACTAAAATGTATTGGAATGATTAGTTTCAAGGACTAAGACGAAACTAAGTATAAAACCCAGGGGCAGTCCTGCGATTAGACTGAATCTCGGTGGACCAAAATGCAAAATGGGCATTTATATACCTTGACCTAGCCCACTGTTCCGGCCGAACGCCCTCACCTCACGCGAGCCGCTTTCCTCTCCCGATCGAGAGCCGACGCCTCTCTCTTCCACCCGCCCTCTCTCGTCTCGCTGCCCTAGCCTAAACCGACGGCCGATGCCTCCCTCTGCTCTTCCCTTCTTTCTCTTCCGCTGCTGCCGAGCAACAGCCGATCGCTGCTCCTTCCCCGATTCAAAGCTCGCGTGCCCTAGCCGCAGCCCTGAGCCGTAGCCGATCCTTTCTCCTCGCACGACGAAGTCGACGCCCTCTTCTCCTTCCAGACGGCGATCACAGCTCCAACCCCGACCTCCGTTGCCTGGGTTGTCTCCCTACCCTTCGCATTGAGTATTTCTTCCCTTTTCGCTCACGGCCATAAACGTCGGATAAGGGAGCAGATTTGGGTGCCGATCGTGAGTTGGCTTTCACCTTGGTCGGCGCAAGCAAGGTAAGGGATCTTGTTGTGTCCTTGATGGATGTAGTAGTTGATTTTCATATGGATCTTAGCTTACTAAATTGAAGTTTCCCGAGTGAACATTTGATCGAACAGTTTTTCTCTATTTTTTTCGAATAATGATTTCAGATTTAGATTCTCTGTTGAATTTTTGGTCTGCTTGGAAGGGAATGGCTAGGTTGTGGTGGTTTGTCTCTGCCGTGAGGTACGATGGGTGCCATTTCATGTAAGGGATGCTTGATTTGTTGGCCATGATGGATTAAAGCTATGATGACTTTGGGATTTTTATAGTGTTAATTCTAATTTGGAATCTCTGTTTATAATAGAATGTTGTATTAGTTTGGATTTGGGATGAGTTGGTAATCTGGATTAAATTGAACTAGTGGTAGCTTCAATCCGTTTGCTTGGCTCTTGTTTATGCCAAGTGTCATTGAGATTTTAAAAGGGGTGGTTGTTCTATTCTGATGTGTGATGCATAGGAATGGTGTTTAGATTAGTGAATTTGAGTTGATGTGGAATTAGTGAGGTCTATGGCTAAACCTAATCTAATCATTGGGATGAATTAGATTAGGGTTAATGAGGGGTTAGATCAAAGGTAACCTAAGGAATTGAGATTTGTTGAAGTTAATCATTAACTTGGATTGATTCATGGTTGTTGCTACGTAAATAACTATCTAATAGGTCCTTTGATACAGGACACTTATCGATTTGCTTTTGGACTTCTGGACGGGAGGTTCTCCTTTGATACGGACTCCTACTTGGAGGCGGGTACCCTTTGACTTATCTCTTTTGATATTGTCATGTGATTATGCATAGACTGTTATAGATAGCAGTAAGATTATACGCTATCCCTGTTTATTATGCCTGTTCTGGATACTTGTTGTTTATCCCTGGTTATTATGCCTGTTCTGGATACTTGTTGGTTATCCCTATTTATTATGTCGGTCCTAGATACCTGTGGTTTATCCCTGAGTTATTATGTTGTAGTTCCATACAGTCTCAGGTATTGTCATATCTATATGTATGCTTAGAGATCGTGTTGTATCCCCTGTCTTTGACCTTGAGGGATCTGTAGTTTTCAGCCAGTATACCTTGTAGGTCACCTGTATTTCCTGTTGTAGGATTTCAGACTGAGACTTAGTATACTGAGGACTTGGGGAGGGAGGTATGTGTATCTATCATACACCATCCTTGCATTGCTGCATGCCGGCGATCAACGACTCCCTTGTGGTTGAGCCTAATCGTCTTCCGGCACATGATATGCACACACGGCCACTCATGGGTTAGTGGATACCGCTGGGTGTGTGCATTTGCTCTGTATTGCTCCGTTCGTCCGCTCAGGGGTAGTGGTTTTGGAGCGTGGTAGCAAGCAGGGATCCCTTCCCTACCCATAGACCAGAGAAGATGAGAGAGATATCTCCCCCATATATACATGGGGCGGAGCGATAGCTCCACCAGCATCCTGTCCACTCGGTCACTCAGGAGCAGTGATGGCAGAGTGCTGACAGTGTCACGACTCTACCCACTCGGCCGACACAGTATCGCCTGTCTCGGTGGCTTGACTGGAGTTAGGGGGTGACCATGGCATTGCACCATGTGCATATTTTGCATCGTGCATTGTTTGCTGCACTTGATTGCTGCACTTATTTGACATGCATATTCTGGAGACTTGTTATCTGAGATTATATGTCTTTTGATATTCCGTTGGTACTTATTACCCTCTTTTCAGGTTAGATGGATTCTGGTATGTATCTATCCAGTATTTTCAGTTCCAGTCTTTCCCTACTGTTGATATGAGACTGTATTAGCGGAACTCTTATTGTAGTATAACTTTCTATGCATATCTGTTGGGTATTCGCTGAGTTATGGACTCACCCCGTTGCCATACATTTTATTTCAGGTTGATGCCTGCCAGGAGATCCCTAGCAGCCAGTCCCCAGCTCCAGAGGAGCTCTGCTTGGTTTTATATTTACGTTGTTTTGCTTATGGACCCTGTAGTATTTTCTATGCTTCCGTTGTTATGTTTTGAGACATGTATCTCTGTTTTATTCTATGGTATTGTATTTTTGAGTCCTATGTTGGACTTCGCTTGGTTTTGGTTTTGTTCCTGCCCCTCGGCAGCTCAGGTGAGTTCGGATTTTGGTTTTACGACGTATAGTCATATATGCAGTTATGTCTGTGTGGATTTGAGGCCTGAGGCCCTTTAAACTGCGTGGTTGTGCAAATATATATATATTGTGTGCTGTTGTATCTTGTGTGTGTATGTAAATTGTCCGCCGGACTGGGGAGGTGCTGTCCGATTCTCTATTGGATCAGCAGCTCCTGGGTCTCGGGGCGTGACACAATCTCTTTTTTCTGCAGAAATGTATATTAAAAAATATCAGACTACCTATAAAAATTATAAAGTATGATTGGAAAAATAAACCAAGTGTCATATATTTACTAACAAATCAAACATACACCATTTTAAGAATAACAGCTAGTTTATAGCTTTTTTGCAGCTGCGTCTGTTGTGGCCAATCTTATGATAACGACTGCACTTTGACACACGTGTTTCAACTTGTGATGGTATCCTCTTAGTCCTTATACGACTTGACTGACTGCGAACATCCGGAGCATTAATTACATTTCTTTTATCAAGATTTGACTCGTTAATGTCAAAAGTTAGAATTAGATTAATAATTCCTTTATATGCTTGGCGAAACATTCCAATATTGAAATATTGATCGCAAAATTCATACAATGACAATAACTTCGACTTAATAGCAGCACAAGCATGCTTGCATAGAAGCTTCTTGATCTGCCAAGCTCTGCATGAACAACTCTTATCAATTAAATCAACAACAAAGGATTTTTCACCATCAACTACCTCAAACCTCCAATTACATGACCGATGCACTCTCAAATTTCGTGATTCAAGATAAACACTAGCAATAATCTTCTCCTTTTTGGGACTTAATTCCTTAACCATCATCATTGTTGATTTACATCGCCAATGCATTATGTTCATGATTTGCATGCATATGTGGTCCACCATAGTCACAATAGGGAAATAACGAGCTAGTTTAATCCAATTATTCCAACACTCGACTATGTTATTATTCATAACATCCCATCTATCACCAAGAAATAAAGGATTTGTCCAATTTAATGGTTGGGAATGTACAATAAATCATATGGCAAGTGACATGAAGTCTATGATGTTTTTTTATATGTTGTTCATGCTCCTGCAAAGATGTAGCATATGCAGCTTTCTTGAATATCGAAGACTAGTATTTTTTGTTATGTTTTGGATAACTTCGCAATATCTATAATGACAAAAAAATCATTTTTGATTCAAAACATGTATTAATATAAAAATTAAATTTAAATACAAAACAAAAGTAGGTAATTAATTATTTACCTGCTTTACAAAATTATGTACTAAATGTCTCAAATAATACGCATGGTGACTACCCATAAATAGTTGCTCACATGTCTTCATAATCCCAGGGTGTATCAGAGAACAAGTGAACTTATTGAATGTAATACTTTGATATGAAAGTAGGACACTTCTCAAAAGATAACAAAATCATTCTCAATTATCATCATTCTCTGCATCCACTATCGAATAAGCAATTGTGAAAAGATCATCATTGGCGTCCTTCGACACAACAACTAGGATATTACCTTTATACTTATTCTTTATATGAGTCTCATCCAAAAGAATCAACGACCTACAACCAGTACAAAAATCAACTGCACATGCATGAAAATAAATAAATAGTTGTTTAAATTTATTAGTTACGGGATCAATCTTGAACTCAGCAATACTGCCAGGATTTGTTTTTCGAATAGCATAACAATACCATCTTAGCCTATTGTAGCATCCCCTCTCTATACCATGAATATCATACATCGGTATTTCCTTGTCTTTCCACACTTTGCGATAGTCTAACTCTATTTCATAATCTCTTTGCAAGTCTTTCTGAATTATACAAGGACAATAAGATGACTCTTCTCTAAATTTATCTTTCACCATATTAGTGATCCAAGTTGCATCAGCTTTAGAGTGCCCTCTAATACGTAGATTGTTCTCACCACATGCATGCTGCAGGTTACATTTTCGAATCCCAAATATACTATCTGCTTTATATTTTGAAGCATAAATTCTCCATCCACAACTCCTTTCACTACAAATAGCAATAACCTTCTCGTTGTCAATTTTTCTATATAAAAATGAGCGTCTTATAACAATAACATAATTTTTAACACATCATTTAAAATCAATAGCATCCTTGAATTTTTGCCCTTCACCATGAATGCAATTAATCTAAGCATTTATGGTATTCAATAACAGGTCTGTTCGATATCCTCATCACTCCTAGATTGTGTGTGATCATCCTCAACCCTTACCAGTCTGATACAAAATTATTAAGATGCACCGGACACAAATAAGTATAAAATAAGTGCATACCATACATACATAATGAAAGATATTGAATTTAAATACGATTAGTAGTGTCAAATAAATCATATCACATGCACTTATACTACAAGTAACATAACATATTATCAAAACCAAAATATAAAGAGGGATATAATATATTTTACCTCTCAAAATATAGGTTGCTAATGTATTCGTTTCTACTCTCTACCATCAAATTGATCATACTGAGCTTCAAACACATATGAAGATGTATCATATTCAGGACTTCCTTATCATTGTTCAAAGTCATGTATATCTTATGTTGTGGTGCTATGTATTGCAGAATCATATATTCAGAAGTAATCTTAGCATATTTTTTTGCCAAGTCTCACAAATATATCTAGTAAACTACAACCACTAAAAATTGAAATCACAAATAACTCATTCTTGCACTTACAACTATCCAAAAACGTAAGGTTGCAAGGCCCAGTTCTAGATTTCATTTTCGACCTAATTCACAAAAATATAATATTCTATTCAATAGTATAAAAATTGAAGATCAAAGTTTCATTAATATAAAAATCTAAGGCAATTCTTTTCTCTAAATCATTTCAAGAAATTGAACAATAATTAGATTCAAGCATTAAACTATAAAAATTGAGGATGAAACTGTTATAATCTAGTACTCTAAGTAATTTTTTCAGAATTCCTAAATATTGAACTATTTCAACTACTAAACCATATAATTTATCATGAAATACTTATAATCGAGTACTCTAAGGAATTTTCAAATAACCACTCTACAATGGATCAGATAAAACACAAACCTAATCAGAAAACTAAACACTAAATATTGGGCATGAAATCGACAATCAACCAAAAACACACATAATCTCTAAACTAAATCCTAAATATTGGGCATCAAATCAACAATCAACCAAAAACACACACACAATCCCAAAACTAAACCCTAAATATTAGATATAAATCGGCAGCCAACAAAAACACACACGCAATCAAAAAAACTAAACCCAAATCTCATAGAATCATTCAATCGAAAAAGATCGAACACATACTCACTCCCAAAGATATGATCACCTCTTCGATTTTGGCCTTCAATATCGACTAAAGGGCTTATTCGTCGATGGTTTGGAAAAAGAAGTCGGTGTTCATTTAGGGTAAGAAGGCGTTGGTAGTTGGGGCTTGGGGCGAAAAAAATGAGCTTAGAAAGGGGACTTCGAGTTGCTAGTCACCGCCGAAGCCTAGAAGTTGTCTCAGTAAAAATAGTCGAGCGGTTGCTCGACCACCGGTTCCCTGCAACCTCAGCTGTTGCCACCCCAGTCGAGTTGGAGGTTGTCATCCACCCGGGTGGTAACACATACTTACCCAGAGTGTTCTTTCGACTGGGAGAAGATGAAGCTCAATCAGACCACATGGAGATCTCCTTGTCCAACCACACGTTGCCCTATAACCCTAACAAGGGAAAAGCGTTGACCGACCAGACATCACCTAATAGGTCATGCCTCCCTTTCTCTAGCCGCATCCTTAAAGAACCCATGCCTAAGTATTTCTGACTCCTTTCCATCCCAAAGTACCTAAGAGGGGGGGGGGGGGGGGAGGGGGGTTACCAACCCCAAGGAGAATTTGATGAAATTTGAGAATGTTGCCCTATTGCACTAGAATACGGATGACATCAAATACAGAGCGTTCCTGACCACCTTGTCCGGCCCGACCCAACGGTGGTTCGATCGTCTCCTGAGCAGGTCGATACATAGTTTCGGAGATTTCAGGAAGCTCTTCTTGCAATACTTCACAAGCAACAGGAGGTATCACAAGACGAGCCTTAACCTCTTCATCCTAAAGCAAGGCCATAGGGAATCTCAGAGGGCCTACATCAAATGATTCAACACAGTGGCGATGGATGTACCGACCGCCATACTAGAAGTCATGATCAGTGTCTTCTCGCAGGGACTACTGGACGAAGAATTTTTCTATTTGCTGATCAGGAAGCTACAGAAGGATTTTGATAGCCTCCTGGGTAAAGCTGTCAAATACATCAACGTGGAGGAGGTGCAAGCCACCCGGTGAAAGGAGGCGGGGCCGACCTAAACTTCGCCCCTGATCCAAAAGGCAAACTCCCCAGGAGGGCCTATTCGTAGCTCTAGATCCGTCATAAACCAACCCAGGTAGCAGCATAGATAGGTACAACAAGTGGCTCAACGATGCGACCCGACCAGATGGAAGCCTTATTGTTCGTTCCATCAGAGCAACACCCACAACACCCAAGATTGTAGGTAAGCAAGGCAGGGACAAGCCCCTTCCACCCGAGGATTTCCCCATCGAACCCCTTAGAGGAACACTCGGCGCCAACGAGAACAGCCTGGCGGGGCGTAGGAGGTGAATCCCGCGGGAGCCACCCCAACAGCCAGACAGTTGTTCCCGTCAACCGACGAACCAGAGCCTACGGAGGTGAGCGAAGAGCAGGCTAACCAGTGAAACGTCATACAAGGTGCCATGAATGCCATGTCTGGAGGGCCCACCTACGGTGACTTTAATAGGGAATGGAAGTCCAAGGTATGTTGACTCTCTATTCATCAGGATGGGACTATTGCCATCCAGGCCCAAGCCCCTCAAATCAACTTTGGGCCACAAGACTTGCAAGACTTGGAGGTCCCCCACGATGACGTCATTGTCCTCACCGCGGTGATCACCAACTACTAGGTCCACCGTACTATTGTTGATACTGGTAGCATGGTCAACATCCTCTACAAGAAGGTGTTTGATTTGTTACAGATTGACATCATCGAATTGTAACTGGTGGCCACATGCCTATTTGGATTCACCAGCAATGAGGTTCCGCTGGTTGACCAAATCAAGTTGGCCATCTCCCTTGGAGAGGAGCCACTACAAAGGACCCGATGGTCTACCTTTCTAATAGTGGACGTCCTGTCCGCTTACAATGCTATTATGGGCCAACCAACCCTCAATGAGTTCTGGGCGATCGTCTCCACTTTCTACCTTAAAATCAAGTTCTTGATAGGAGACAAGGTTGGCAAAGTAAAGAGAAACTAGAAGGTGGCTTGGCATTGCTATTCCAACGACGTTCGGATGGAGGCTCGAAAGGCATTTAGATCGCCGCCCGCTAGCTGCAATATGGTCCAACCCTCACCTTGGGCCGAGTTGAACAAAGTCAAGGAGGAAATTCAACTTCTTCCCGATCGAGAAGAGGTGAAGGTGAAGATAGTCGCCGACCTCCCCACTGAGTTAAGGCAGCAGTTGGTGGACTACCTCACTCAAAATCAAGACGTGTTTGCCTAGTCAGCTAAGGACTTGAAGGGCATCGATTAGAAGTCATGAAGCATAGGTTGCACGTCTACCCTGACCCTGGACAAGTGATGTAGTGAAGAGGGACTTCAGTGTAGAATAGAACAAGATCATCCGAGCGAGGTAGAGAAACTCTTGGAGGTCGAGCACATTAGAGAGGTGCAATTTTTGGCATGGTTGACCAATATTGTGTTGGTCTCCAAACTGGACAACAATTGGTGAGTATAAATCAACTTCTGTGACCTCAACCAAGCTTGCCGACAGGACTGCTACCCCCTGCCCCGAATCGACCAAATGGTAGACTCGATGATGGGCAGTTAGCTAATCTATATGTTGGATGCATACCAAGATTATCATCAGGTGCCCTTGGAGCTCGTCGACTAGGAGATAGTTAGCTTTATCACCGCTGATGGTACATATTGTTACATGGTAATATCGTTTGGATTAAAAAATACCGGTGCTACCTACCATGGATGATGAACAAGATTTTCTGGGAGCAGATCAGACGAAACATTGAAGTTTACATCGATGATATCCTCATCAAGTTTGTCCAATCGACTGACCTAATAATCGACGTGGAAGAAACCTATCACACTCTAAGTGAGAAATGGAAAGTTTCTTGGCTACATTGTGACTGAACGGGGCATTGAGGCCAATCCTAGCAAGGTGAAGGCCATACTCAACATGCCGACCCCTCGGAACCTAAAGGAGGCCCAGTGGGTGACTGGGAGAATCATTGCACTATCCCCATTCATCTCTCTCTTAGCCATTCGAAGCTTGCCGTTCTTCAAGACATTGCATCGAGCTGTCAAGATCCAGTGGGATGCTAAGTGAGATAGATCTTTCGAGGAATTAAAAACTTATCTGGTCGGCCTGCACATGCGAACCAAGCTTGAAGCAGGGGAAGCTTTGTATGTGTACTTATCTACCACCGAAGAGGCTGTGAATGCTATACTGGTAAAACAAAGAGACATTGAGCAGCAACCAGTATACCTTTCTAGGCGCCTATTAAAAGATGTCGAGTAGCTTTATAACGTATTCGAGAAGTTGGCCTATATCCTAGTCCTAGCCACCTGGTTCTTCCGACCGTATTTCTTAGCTCATTCGATTATAGTGCTTATCAACACCACCCTAGGGCGGGTACTAATCAACCTAGAGGCGTCCAGTCAGATAACTAAGTGGACAACTGAGTTGAGCATGTATGACATACAATATCAATCTCGAACAGCTATTAAAGCTCAGACGCTCATAGACATCCTCAGTGAGTTACACACGGAAGAGACTGAGGGTGTGTGGAAGATCAATGTTGACTGCTCCTTGGCTCGGTAGGGGAGTGGCATTGGAATCCTTATGATTTCTCTAAAAGAAGATCACCTCCATCTGCCCGTGCAGTTAAACTATCGAGCAATGAAGCTGAGTATGAAGTTCTCATCGCTGGTCTACAAGCCGCTAAACACATTGGAGCTTCCCAAGTCATTCTTCACTAGGCCTCACAGTTGGCCACACAGCATCTAGTCAGTCGGTTCAAGGTGAATAGTGAGTGGCTCCAAGCCTATGTGGATGCGTATGAGCAATTGAAAGTAGAATTCCAGCAGGTTCAATTATACCAGATCCCCAGAGAGAGCAATCTAAAGGTAGATGAGTTAGAAAAATTGGTCGGAGCCGTTACCCCTTGGGTCCTGGTCAAGCCCATAGCCCAAACAATGTTCGTTGAGCAGCAGGCCGAGCTAGATTTGGGAAGCGATTGGAGGGTTTCTCTCATTTCCTATCTACAACGGGGAATCCTCCTGACCTACCTAGAGCAAGCTCCACTACTGAGGAAGCATGCCACCCAGTTCATCCTAATCAGCGACACCCTATACAAGTGGGTCTTTCCTAGACTATTACTCAATTGATTAGGAGAAGAAGACACGAACTATGTGCTGAGGGAAATCCACTTGGGATCTTGTCGCAGTCACACGGGTGGTTGGTCGGTGGCTCGGAAGGTTTTTCTTTCAAGATACTTTTGGCAAACACTACAGAAGGATGCCAACCAGTTGCTCACAACTTTTCTGTCCCTCCAGAAACATCAGAATCTATCCCACATGTCAATCGAGATGCTGAAGGACTCTATAGTTGTTGGATCGAGAAAACCGATAGAGGGGGAGGGTGAATATCGGAAATCGTTCGGATTTTCGTAAGAGCAGGTATGCAGCGGAAATTAAAAAACAAGACACAGAGACACAGTCGATTTACTTGGTTTGGAGCCTGTGTCGACTCCTACTCCAAGGCCCACGGTCGTTGACCGTTTACTTTGGGCAATTCTATATAGGCGCAAAAAGGTTTACAAAATTTAATTACAAAGATAAGTGCAGTAAATAAAAAGAACGCTCTTCTTTACCGACGTCTGGAGTAGATTAACTTTTTCGGAGCAGCGGGACGTCGTCGGCTCGAGTTGGAGAGTTTCCGGAGCAAGGCGCGAGAGCAGAAGAGCTTTGAGGCGTTTAGTGAATTGGTTGTTCTGAAGCCTTGGTCGAGGGGTCCTTATATAGGGCCAGGGGGCGCCCGGGACGTCGGGGGCGCCCCCCACGTGGCCTTCGATCCGCCAAAGTCTCGGTCGTGTCTGATCCTCTGGATCCGCTTTGACCGGGGCGCCCGGAGCTCTCGGGGCGCCCGAATTGACCGGGTCAAACTTTATCCGCTTGGCTTCGAGGGCTTTTGGTTCGATGTATGCGCCTGGGGGCGCCCGCAGCGCAGCAGGGGCGCCCGGGAGCAGCGGGGGCGCCCTGGAGCACGGGGGCGCCCGGCCCAGCATGTATTCGAACTCCTTTTTTCTTTACTTGTTTTGTATGGCCCTTGGGGGCGCCCGGGACACTCCGGGCGCCCTACTCAGCTACTACCTCATTCCTTTGAGGCTATTTGAGCTGCAGACACACGTTCCTTCGGTCCTGCATCCAGGGTTAGTCCAAAACACAATAACATAATAAAATATTAGATTATACAGCCTTAGCTGTCTTGGTTCTGACTTTGGTCTCTAAAATGGAGCCCTAGGTCGAACCGACGCCTACTGTTCCCTCGACGGGGAACGCATCCTCACCTACTCCTCTCAGGAGAATTTACCTGATGCCAACTGTTCCTCTGGTTGGACTTTTGCCTAACAGTCCTTTGTCAGGTCTTGGTTGTCGAGCTGCCCTTCGCTCGGTGCCTAGCATTCCTTCGCTAGGGCTTCAGTCCCAGACTGTCCTTCGCCTGGTGCCTAGCAGTCCTTCGCTAGGTCTTTTGACCCTGGCATTCCTTTGCCAGTGCCTAGCGATCCTTTGCTAGGGCTTATTTCCCTGGCATTCCTTCGCCAGTGCCTAGCAATCCTTCGCTAGGGCTTTTTCCTGCACACTAGATTAACTTGTTAGAAAACAAGAAAGACTTAACTTTTGACCTATGTTGCCATTATCAAAACACAGGTTTGACTTAGGTGCATTCTGCACCAACAATCTCCCCCTTTTTGATTTATGGCAACCCTAGTTCAAAAAGTTAAGTTTAAGCAAAACATGAAAAAGTTTTAACTTTTGTTCCCTCCCCCTGGAAGGAATCTCCCCCTAGATTTTTCAAAAATTCGTGGGGTTTAAGAAACTTTACTTGTACTTGAAAACTTTTTGAAAATGTTAGCTTAAGTAAAAATTTCAGTTTTAATACAGTTTTGAAAAACTTAAGCTTTAGAGTACTTAAAAATTTTGACACGCTTAAGTGAAAATCTTGCAGCTAGAGTACTTAGCAACATTTTAAAAGCTTTTAAGAAAATTTGAAACTAGAGTACTTTTGAAAGCTTTAAAAAATTTTGAAGCTAGAGTACTTAGCAAAATTTTGAAAGTTTGAGAAGAATTTTTGAAGCTAAAATACTTAGCAAAATTTTGAAAGTTTGAGTAAAAATTTTGAAGCTAATATACTTAACAAAATTTTGAAAGTTTGAGTAAAAATTTTGAAGCTAAAATACTTAACAAAATTTTGAAAGTTTGAGTAAAAATTTTTTAAGCTAAAATACTTAACAAAATTTTGAAAGTTTGAGAAGAATTTTTGAAGCTAAAAATACTTAGCAAAATTTTGAAAGCTTGAGAACTTTAGTATTTAAAAAAGTTTAAGCTTTTGCATAAAGGATAAATAACCTTTTTGAATAAAGGATAGAGTTAGGAAAATTAAATTTGAAATATTAAATTTGAAAAATTTTGAATAAAGACAGTTTATTTTCCTCTCTCCTTTCCTATCTCTCCCCCTTTGCCATATATCAAAACAGATAAATATAGCATGAATAAAGAAAAAGAGTAAGAACTTGCTGTACTAAACCAATTCATAATTAGATTTACACTAAATCAATCAATTTTCTCTGTAGGGATCTGTCTAACCCAATTAGCTACTTACTAACTGTTATAAACAGTAGTTTTTGCTAGGGTTAGTCAAGTTAATGTTGGTGCAGGAAGCACCATATCGAACCTTGTTTTGATATTGGCAAAGGATTCAAAGTTAAGTTTGTTTGTGATCTAATGTTGTTACTCAAGTGTGCAGAGACAAAGTCCTAGCGAAGGAATGCTAGGCATCTGGCGAAGGACTGCCAGTATCCAAGCCCTAGCGAAGGACTGCTAGGCACCTGGCGAAGGACTGCCAGGATACAAAGCCCTAGCGAAGGACTGCTAGGCATCTGGCGAAGGACTGCCAGTATCCAAGCCCTAGCGAAGGACTGCTAGGCACTGGCGAAGGACTGCCAGTACCAAAAGCCCTAGCGAAGGACTGCTAGGCACTGGCGAAGGACTGCCAGCACCAAAAGCCCTAGCGAAGGACTGCTAGGCACTGGCGAAGGACTGCCAGCACCAAAAGACCTAGCGAAGGACTGCTAGGCAACTGGCGAAGGACTGCCAGTTCACAAGACCTGACAAAGGATCGTCAAGCAAAAGTCCAACCAAAGGAGCGGTTGGCATCAGGTAAACTCTCCCGAGTGGAGTAGGTGAGGACGCGTTCCCCGTCGAGGGAATAGTAGGCGTCGGTTCGACCTAGGGCTCCATTTTGGAGACCAAAGTTAGAACCAAGACAGCTAAGGCTGTATAAATCTAATTAATTGTTATGTTATCTTATTTTGGACTAACCCTGGATGCAAGACCGAAGGAACGTGTGTCTGCAGCTCAGAAAGCCTCAGAGGAGAGAGGCAGTTGCTGAGAAGGGCGCCCGGAGCGTCCCGGGAGCCCCCAAGGGCCATACAAAACAAGTAACAAGAAGACTGGTTCGAATACACACTGGGCCGGGCGCCCCCGTGCTCCCGGGCGCCCCCTGCGCTGCGGGCGCCCCCTACGCTGCGGGCGCCCCCTGGCGCATACTTCGAACCAAGAAGCCCTCGAAGCCAAGCAGATAACCTTTGACACGGTCAATGCGGGCGCCCCGAGCGCTGCGGGCGCCCCGGTCAATACTAATCCCGAAGATAAGGGGATCAGACGCTGACCGAGATCGGAACGGATCGGCTGCCACGTAGGGGGGCGCCCCTGACGTCCCGGGCGCCCCCTAGCCATATATAAAGGGCCCTCGACCCCAGGCTTCAATACTCACTACTTCCAACGCTTCAAAGTTCTTCTACGCTCGTGCCTTGCTCCGGAAACGCTTCACCTCGAGCCGACGACGTCCCGCTGCCCCAAAAAGATTCGATATACTCCGGACGTCGGTAACGAAGAACTTAATATTTTATTATTAATTTATTGCACTCCCTTTGTAATTGAAATTAGTGTAACCGATTTTGCGCAAATATAGAATTGCCCAAAGTAAACGGTCAACGACCGTGGGCCTTGGAGTAGGAGTCGACACAGGCTCCGAACCAAGTAAAAATCACTGTGTCTTTGTGCTGTGTATGTTATTTTTATTTCCGTTGTGCACTTACTCTCAGTTTTCCGAAAAAGTAACGACTTCCGATATTCACCCCCCCTCTATCGGTTTTCACGATTCAACAAGTGGTATCAGAGCGGGGAAGCTCAAATTTGGTGCAACCACCAATTTGAGAGTATTTTCGGATTTTACAAAATAGTTTTAATTTTTTTCTTTTTCTTTGATTGAGGTTGGTGCAACACCACTCAATCTCATTCGAGGCGGCAAGAATCATGGGGGAGATTCCCAATAAAGAACCAAAAGGTAAAAGTGTAAATTCAAATTTTAATCATGTAATTTGTTACACGTGCAGGGAGAGAGGGCACTACCAAAGTGTGTGTCCTACTCGTAAGATTCGAACGACGCCACCGACGGCGACAAAGGAATCAGTTACAAAAGGACAAAAATCGCATTCAATGCTTCAAGTGCCAGGAGTTCGGGCATTACAAAAGTGAATGCACAGATAAAAGAGCTACCAAGAATGCCGGACAAACAATCAACAAATGTAAATTTACAGTATTTGAAAATCCGTTATTTATCTGGAATAATGTGACTGATTCATGTAACTTAATTAAATCAAATTTCAGAAAATTGAAACAAGAAAATGAAACCCTAAAACATAAGGTCAATAAGTTAGAAAATTTAATTCATAATCTTGCTGATTTCGAAAATCCGGAGTATTACTCAAATTGTGATCTTACTTAGACAGTTGTTTGTTTTAGTTATGTGTTTCTTTTTATTTTTGTTTTCTTTGCTTAGAATTAGGATTGATTAGTTTAAGGACCAACTTAACTAAAATTTGACAACATAGTATTGGGTGGCGGTGAGATGATAGTACGTTAGGGAAACCAACTCTAATAAGATCAAGTCTACTTGGTCTCTTTAGACTGGTGAAACTAGCCGAAGCTACCGATCCAAGACCCAAACTAGTTAGACCAGAATTTACCAAAAAGTAATTTTGAAGATGAAATTTCATTAAAAGGCTTTGTCAAGGAAAGGGTGGATGATCCCATAAGGCTACGGCCAAAGAAGGCCTTGTGCCTCGCCAAGACCTGGAAGCCAATTTTTGAAATTCAAATTCAAATTACTCTTTGTTAAATTCGAATCTAACACAAATTTTCAGTTAATTTTAGATTCAAATATCTCTTTTCAAAATAAATTAGGTTTAAAAATTAACTTAACCTTTTCAAAATTAATCATGGCCTTTTCAAAATAAATCCTTCTATTAAAATATGCATCTCACAAAACAGTTAAGGATATCCTATTTTGTCACTTAGAAATGGGTGAGATGCTTAGGACCTAAAAGTTGAGTCCAAGCCAACCAACTAAATCAATTTAATCAAATCTTAATTAAACCAAGTAAATTCAAGTAAATCTTAATTAAACCAATTAAATTCAATCAAATCTTAATTGAGTTAATTAATTCAATTACATCAAAATTGAATCTTAAGTAATTCAATTAAATCAATTAAACTCAATTAAATCTTAATTAAATCAATTTAATTCAATCAAATTCAAAATAATTCAAAATTATTCAATTAAATAAAATTCAACTTAATTATTCTCAACTAATCATTCTCAAAATTCAACTCAATTACTCTTAATTATTCTCAAATTCAACTCAATTACTCTTAATTATTCTCAAATTCAACTCAATTATTCTCAAAATTCAATATAATTATTGTCAATCATTTATCTTCAAAATTAAAATATTTGTCTCACACAACCCATAAGGTCAACATGTTTGATCACATAGAACTGGGTGAGATATCTAGGACCTAAAAGTATAATTCACTATGCTTTTGAATGAAAAGGTTTGCAAAATTATCTCTATTTTGTTTTGTCAATTTATTGTACTATAACCTACCCCTTCATTTCTAACATTTTTTTTAATATAAAAATTCATGTTAAATATCTCGATAGACTCGTTTTAAATATAATCTAGGGTTTGTTTTTTTTGGTCATCGATTGGTCAAAATTGGTCAAAATAGTCAACCCTAGTCAACATAGTCAAACCTGCTCAACACTGAAACCCCTAAAAGAACTTAGACAAAAGTCAGACTGTGTCAGATACAGGAGGAGTTTCTTTTAATACTTTTCAAAAAATTAAATTGTTTTTCAAAAATCTTATGCTCTAAATCTTATTACCATCTCAATAAGGTTTTCAAAAATTAATTCAAAAACCTTCGTATACTACTATATGTTTGAAAATTATCATCATTTCAAAATATTTTTCGAAAACTATTTTCAAAAATGTATCACTTTGAATGTTATCATACTCAGAAGGTTATTCAAAATTATTCTTTTAATTTTAATAAACCCTAAAGACACAGAGGAAGGTCCACTTCATGATCTACAAGGACTCCTAGGATGTGTCAAATTTAGGGGGAGTTTGAGTTAAAAGAAGAATTTTTGAAATATTTTTTGGTAATTATTTGTTTTGAAATTATTAGATAAATTCCTTTGATCTGAACTGAACCCTAAGAACTCAGAGGAAGAATACTTGTAGTTAACAAGCTTCCAAGGACTGCGTCAAGTTTAGGGGGAGATCAAATTAAAAAGAATTATTGAACATTTTCAAAACTATATGTTTTCATGGACTGCAAGTTTAAAATCTGTTTGAAAACTTAAATAATTTTTTTTAAATACTATTATTTTATTTTTCGAAATTTTTGTGGCTTATAAAATTATTTTTGAAATACTTAGGAATATTATTTTACTTGGGTTGAAAAATTTCCAGGACACTTAGGAAACTGTCCTTGTAGTTAACAAGGTTTTCTAGGATTGTGTCAGACTGGAAAAGTAACCAAAGCAAGTAAAATATTATGCGTTAAAAATAATACTTTTGTAAGTGCTTTCAAAAGATAATTTTCTCTAATATTATAAAAGCACTTATAACTTTTAATGCATAATCTTCCTATATCTTCAAAAATGCACAATATCTTTTAAAAGTACTTCTACTTTTCAAAATATAATGTTTTTAAAAGTACTAATATTTTCAAGGCAATAGTGTTCTAAGTGAATGAATTTTCTAAAAGACTTGCCTACAAAAATAATTTTTTAAATGCCTTTCAAAGTGGAGTTTTGGTGCATGTTAAGCTTTTGCTATGCTTTCAAAAATTATGCTAAGTACTTTTATGTTTTCAAAACTCATAGGCTCTGATACACAAATTTTAATTTTTTTTAAAACATATATATTTATTAAAGTTCCTTATTGATATATGGCTAAGGAGAAGAATTTCACATTAAGGGGGAGAGATTGGAAAGGAGAGAAAAGGTTAGGAGAGAAAAGGCTAAAATTATTTTTTTCTCCTGTCTTTCAAAAAGTAAAGTTCTTGTCTTTCAAAGTTCAATATTTTCGAAAATTAACTTTACTTGTCTTTCAAAGTTAAATATTTTTGAAAATTAACATTACCT
The DNA here is from genome assembly GCA_024364735.1 of Boesenbergia rotunda. Lineage (NCBI taxonomy): Eukaryota > Viridiplantae > Streptophyta > Magnoliopsida > Zingiberales > Zingiberaceae > Boesenbergia > Boesenbergia rotunda. The sequence goes on along the minus strand of JAGFNQ010002182.1, from coordinate 10,242 downwards.
ATTTTTTTCAAAGTTTAATATTTTTGAAAATTAAGTGTACTTGATTTCAAAAGATCATTTTTTGAATATTAGCTTTGCTTAAGTACATCTTTTGGAAAATCAACTTTACAGGCTGGTAAGAAAATTTTCTAAGTAAAAATTCAAACTCTCTTGAAAATTTTCCAACTCCAAACATTTTCTAACTTAAAAAGGTTCTCTTGAAAGTTTCTAAGTAATAAAAAAATTGAATCATCTGAACTTAGAAAACTTTCATTCAACCCCCCGTAATTTTCTAAGTATTGCAAATATGGCGTCAAAATTTTGCCTAAATAAAATTCCTTTTTGCAAAGCCAAGTAAAAGTTATGTTACAAAATTTAGGTTTGCAAAACTTTTTAAATTTTTACCTTGTCCACCCATGTTTGTTTTTGATATATGTCAAAGGGGGAGGAAAGGTCAAAGCTAAGTTAAGTGGTTAAAGTTAAGGGATATAACACAAGTGTTCAGGGATTTAGGGGGAGTATGAAAAATAAAAGATTTTTTTCTTTTCAAATCTTACCTTGTGTTATTAAATGTTATAAAGTTTTTACTTAACATTGAATTGTGTAAAATTGTTATACTTCATTTTTACATTATGTTCTCAACTATTATAAAGTTTTTTTACTTAACTTTGAATTGTGTTGCCATAAATCAAAAAGGGGGAGATTGTTGGTGCAGGAAGCACCATATCGAACCTTGTTTTGATATTGGCAAAGGATTCAAAGTTAAGTTTGTTTGTGATCTAATGTTGTTACTCAAGTGTGCAGAGACAAAGTCCTAGCGAAGGAATGCTAGGCATCTGGCGAAGGACTGCCAGTATCCAAGCCCTAGCGAAGGACTGCTAGGCACCTGGCGAAGGACTGCCAGGATACAAAGCCCTAGCGAAGGACTGCTAGGCACTGGCGAAGGACTGCCAGCACCAAAAGCCCTAGCGAAGGACTGCTAGGCACTGGCGAAGGACTGCCAGCACCAAAAGCCCTAGCGAAGGACTGCTAGGCACTGTCGAAGGACTGCCAGCACCAAAAGCCCTAGCGAAGGACTGCTAGGCAACTGGCGAAGGACTGCCAGTTCACAAGACCTGACAAAGGATCGTCAGGCAAAAGTCCAACCAAAGGAGCGGTTGGCATCAGGTAAACTCTCCCGAGTGGAGTAGGTGAGGACGCGTTCCCCGTCGAGGGAACAGTAGGTGTCGGTTCGACCTAGGGCTCCATTTTGGAGACCAAAGTCAGAACCAAGACAGCTAAGGCTGTATAAATCTAATTAATTGTTATGTTATCTTGTTTTGGACTAACCCTGGATGCAGGACCGAAGGAACGTGTGTCTGTAGCTCAGAAAGCCTCAGAGGAGAGAGGCAGTTGCTGAGAAGGGCGCCCGGAGCGTCCCGGGAGCCCCCAAGGGCCATACAAAACAAGTAACAAGAAGACTGGTTCGAATACACACTGGGCCGGGCGCCCCCGTGCTCCCGGGCGCCCCCTGCGCTGCGGGCGCCCCCTGGCGCATACTTCGAACCAAGAAGCCCTCGAAGCCAAGCAGATAACCTTTGACACGGTCAATGCGGGCGCCCCGAGTGCTGCGGGCGCCCCGGTCAAAACTGATCCCGAAGATAAGTGGATCAGACGCTGACCGAGATCGGAACGGATCGGCTGCCACGTAGGGGGGCGCCCCCGACGTCCCGGGCGCCCCCTAGCCCTATATAAAGGGCCCTCGACCCCAGGCTTCAATACTCACTATTTCCAACGCTTCAAAGTTCTTCTACGCTCGTGGCTTGCTCCGGAAACGCTTCACCTCGAGCCGACGACGTCCCGCTGCCCCAAAAAGATTCGATATACTCCGAACGTCGGTAACGAAGAACTTAATATTTTATTATTAATTTATTGCACTCCCTTTGTAATTGAAATTAGTGTAACCGATTTTGCGCAAATATAGAATTGCCCAAAGTAAACGGTCAACGACCGTGGGCCTTGGAGTAGGAGTCGACACAGGCTCCGAACCAAGTAAAAATCACTGTGTCTTTGTGCTGTGTATGTTATTTTTATTTCCGCTGTGCACTTACTCTCAGTTTTCCGAAAAAGTAACGATTTCCGATATTCACCCCCCCTCTATCGGTTTTCACGATCCAACAGTTAAGTGTTTCTGTTCAAGTTAGATTTTCTAATCTTGACACTTAACTTGTGACGACCCACCTTTCGTTACTTACTTAGCTTTATGTTACTACTACTTGACTTCCCTTAACTCGCTAATTTTTTTTTTCTTCCTTCTCTTTTTTTTTCCAAAAAAAACAAAACAACTTTAATTTTATTAGCTTGGCCAGGATTTGACCCCTAGACCTCTTAGTTATAACACTAAAGCACTAACCAACTACTCTACACAACTTCTCTTTAATGGTACCAGTCGACTGCTATATAGCAGTCGACTGGTACCAGGCGACTGACCTTTTGGCAGGCGCCTGGTGCATCGAACAGAAGCTACTGTTCGATAGGGCAGGTGACTGGTCCTGTACCAGTCGACTGGCACGCCTGAAAACCTGCATTTCAGACCTGAAAACTTGTTTCAAAAGTCCACCAAACATATACTTTCAAGCCATACAAAGACATAACACCATTTCTATACTCTATACTAGTTTTATAAACATTTTAGCAACTCAAAACGAATCCATTAACTTGAAATTAGGATCTTTGCGAGATTTAACAAAACTATCAAAATATAAGCAAAACACTCTAGAGTTTGTACCAAACTTAACTTCTATGCGTAGTTTAAACAAGGTCATTCATTCTACCACTTCAAAACACTAAAACACATGTTCTACAAAACTTAGCCCAAAGATCTCTTCCACGGTTCCGCCGCCACTGAACATCAATGCAAGTCCCTTCGCCTCCTTAACTTATGCTTTTTCTTTACCTTTGTCTGCAATAGAAGGAAATGCAACTAATAAGCAAAATGCTTAGTAAGTAAATCCTAACTCACAAATCCAACGATAAGGGATAAACATGTTTTTTTTTCAAAGAATGCTTACTTCCAAAATACATGCACATGGGAAACTTACATATACTTATCATGCTCAATCATGTTGAAAACATTACTTGCATAAAACATTTGCAAACTTAACATGCTCATACGTTAAAAACACTAACTTCTTTACTCTTACCCTTTATCATGCTTGCAAAGTATCAATGTGAACTATATTGAAATAAAGACATGTACTCAAAGCTAAAACACTTGTAAATACTTATATACTTGAAAATAATATTCAACTTTCTTTAGGCCTTGACATTGTACCATGGTATCAATGTACCAATTGCGCGCTTCTCTAATAGGTTTCGGGGTAGCTAGCCACCGCACCCTATTAGAGCTTCTTTCTAACTTTCTGTGGGCCTCTCTTTTGCCCGGTACATGTCATTTTATAAAAGTAAAATACTTTCTTAGTCATAAAGCTTATAATTATCAAGCTATCTTTCCTTTTGCATAACTTTTTGCACTACAAAACTTTACCTTTCTTACTTGGAACTTTCATCGAGCACCTTGCATGCCCTTAACCCAAAACTCATTTTTGGGACTTTTCAAGAATTTAGTCTTCTCACACTTAGGTCACACCACCAAAACTTAATCAAAACCAAGTTCTAGGTTAATAAACATGTTCTCTTTATAAACTTAAGACACGCAATTAGCATAAACTTAAAACATGCACTTAGATCATAAAATCAAGGTTCTACATCAAAAACTACATAACGGAAACTACTTCTATTGCAGGTGAGTGATCTACTTACCGTTATCTTGAAGAAAACTCACTAAATCGAGGTATAAACCTAGCGTAGAACTCCTCTCTTCTTCCTTGTGAGAAACCTCCACTCTTTGGCCCTACGGAGAAACCCTAGATCCTCTCTACTAAAGGGGAAGGAGAAGAAGAAGAAGAATCCTTGGCTTCCTCTGTTTTCGCAGCCCCTCCCTCGCCCCCTTCTCGCACGCAGCCGACAAAATCCCTAATCCCCCTTACGTGACTTAAGCGGGTTAATATACCTCTTAATGAAAAGGCCTAACTACTCTATAACATTATTTCTCTCCACCTTTTTCTGTGCTTGATACCCTAGCCCAACTGGTTTCTGCTTTAGCCATGAACTGGAGAGGTCGCGGGATCAAATCTCGCCCGACCTCTTATATATATTTTTTTCTTATTTTGATCCGAAAAAATACTATAATATTCCGAAAAATGCTAGAAAAATTTCTAAAAATCCCTAATAATACTAGGAAATTATTGGGTGTTACATAACTTGATTGCTATATAAATTATATTTAGTGCCCCAATTACTGCAGATGCACTGACTTAAAGCATCTTGAATTAAGGCAAAGACCTAAGCATCTCAACCCTTTCTAGGTTATCAATCAAAAGTACCCTAAGGTGCTTGTGAGATGCTGGCTTCTAAGTCTATAGGTGCATGCAGTTCTAGGGTTAGTGCCTAGACTAAGTCCATTTTCGAAAAAGCCCTAATTTTTAACGAGGGTATTTTTGAATTAAAAAATAAAACTAAGTTGAAAAAAAAATGAAAATTAATTTTGAAATTAAGTAAAACAGTTTTTCAAATTATATTTTAAAAACAATTTTTAGAAACAAATTAAAAAAATTAATCTATTCTACAGAACACAATCCTAACTGCCTTGTTAGTGAACTAAACTCTGATTCAGGTAAGGGTTTTGTGAATATATCAGCTAAGTTGGATTTAGAGTCAATATACTTAAGTACTATTTCACCCCTGGCTACATGGTCTCTAACAAAATGATGTTTGACTTCTATGTGTTTGGTTCTGGAGTGTTGGATTGGGTTCTTAGTTAAATTAATTGAACTTATATTGTCAATAAATACTTGAGTTTGGGTGTAATTGAGTTGGAAGTCCTTAAGTGTGTGCATCATCCATAAAAGTTGAGCAACACACTCTCCTAAGACCACATACTCAGCTTCAGTTGTGGATAGAGCTACACAGTGTTGTTTTCTGCTGCACCAACTAACTAGACTCTGACCTAACAGTTGGCAGCTTCCACTTGTGCTCTTTCTATCTAATTTACAGCCAGCATAGTCAGAATCTGAGTATCCTGTCAAATCAAAAGTGGAGGTCCTAGGATACCAAATCCCTACATTTAGGGTGCCCTTTACATATCTTAGTATTCTTTTTAGGGCTGCTAAGCAATTGTGTTAACATACATTTGGGTATAAGGGGAAGATTTATAGTGTATACATTGTTTTTCCTAGTGCCCTTAAGTATGATTTCTGAGTCTTGTTCATTTCTAATTAGGCAGTTAGAATTGTTGAAAGTAACTATATAACCAGAATCACATAACTGACTTATGCTAAGCAAGTTAAAATTCAAGTTTTCAACCAATAGAACTTTCTTAATAATGAAATCAGATTTAAGCTTAATATTATCTGACCCAATTACCTTGAGTGTAGCATTATTGCCAAATGCCACTGAGCCTAGGTTTTTGAGTTTGAGTTTGGTGAACTTCAATTTATCTCCAGTCATGTGTCTGGAGCAACCGCTATCCAACATCCATTGGTCCAAATCTTTATGTTCCTACGCATAAAGAATTTTCTTGATTTGGATCCAATTAGAATCAGGAATAGCTTAAATTAAGTTTCACTACCTAGTCTGTCTCACCCAAATCTAGGGTTTTCAATCATGTTAACCTTATAGGTTTTGTGAGACAGGTTTTGATAGTTTTGAAAGTTGAAATTTTAAAAATAATTAAATTTTGAAAACTTAATTAATTTTGAAAACGATTAAATTTTAAAAATTATTGAAAAGATGTTTAAATCTACAAATAACTGAAGTTTTGTGTTAGATTCGAATTTGACAAAAAAATTTGAATTTAAATTTCAGAAATTGGCTTCCAAGTCTTGGCGAGGCACTAGGTCTTCTTTGGCCGTAGCCTTATGGGATCATCCACCCTTTCCTTGACAAAGCCTTTTAATGAAATTTCATTTTCAAAAATTCTTTGAAAAATATCTGGTCTAACTAGTTTAGGTTTTGGATCGGTAGCTTCGGCTAGTTCCGCCAAATTGGCTTCCCTAACGTACTATCATCTCACCTCCACCTAATACTATGTTGTCAAATTTCAGCTAAGTCTGTTTAGTCCTTAAGCTAGCCTAAGTCTAAGCATGGTATATTACAGAAATTAAATAAACAATCCATCAAGCAATTTAAATCAATAATAACAAGTTTATCTAATAATGAAAATAGTTTTCAGTTTGGCTCCCCCTGGACTAAAGCCACGGTGATGGTTAGGCAAGATGTGAATCTTGTCCTTGGGGATCCAATACTGATTTGATCCAGTTGGTTTGTTCAGGTATAGTTTATGTACCCATGCCTGAATTTTACCTCTGGACTAATTCAGTACAGCTAAGTATGATCTTTGCCGGGATTTGGTTCTATAGCCCAATCCGGATCGATTTAGAACTGATTTCTGTTTTCCAAGGATCATGTCAAGACCCTTGGAACCAGATGTAAATCGTTCTAAAGCTGATCTAAGATCCTTAACCTGAGTTTTCAGGGAGGAGTTCTCCTTTTCAAGTTTTTCAACTTGAGTAGGAGTTCCTTCCTGAACCTTCTTGGTTAAGGGTTTAGAGTCAGCTCCCTCTTTCAGGAGTTTTACTTCCTGTCGGAGGGTTTCGACCCGGAGTTTGGCTTTTGCCAAATCTCGAGAAAGAAAAGAAATTAATTCACTTAATTGTGATCTATTAAAACCTGTTACCTTAATTTCTCCGTCTTCTGTGAAGGTCAGCTCGCCGTCCTCCTGTTCTGATTCAGATATGGTTTCGACTTCTTCTGAGGCAGTCAGAGCTAGGAGGTTGGACTGGGGTGCCTCTTCTTCTTCTTCTGAGGAAGACTCGTCCCAGGTTGCTTGCAGTGCCTTCTTTCTTCTCGTCTTTTTAGTCTCCTTTAGGTTAGGGCACTCTGACTTGTAGTGGCCCTTTTTCTTGCACTCGTAGCAGGTCACATTAGGCTTGTTTGCGGGTTCAGCTGGTTCGTCCTTTCTTCGGCCGGTTTTCCATTTGTTGGTTCGGTTCATCAGTTCCTTGTAGTAGCTTCGAGAGAGCCGGACCAACTTAGTTTGTTCTCCATCTTCATCTTCTGAGTCTGAGTCTGAGTTAGACTCAGGTTCGGGTTCAGGCTTCTTCTTCGTTGTCCTTCCAGTTTTACCTGCAAGAAAAGCAATACCTTTCTCGACCATATTGGTGTTAATTTGTTCGTGCAATTCTAGTTCAGAAAATAATTCGTCTAATTTTATTTTAGAAAGATCCCTAGAGACCTTGTATGCATCTACCATAGATGCCCACAAGGTGTTTCTAGGGAAGGCGTTTAGAGCATACCTTATTAGGTCACGGTTTTCAACCTTGTGACCTATTGTGTGAAGACCGTTCATTACCTCTTGGATTCGTGCGTGGAGCTGGGCTGCTGTTTCGTTGTCGGCCATCTTGATGGTGTAGAGTTTGTTTAGTAGAAGATCCCTCTTGCTGATCCGAGTATCTGAAGTCCCTTCGTGCAGCTCGATCAGTTTTGTCTACAGCTCCTTTGCACTGTTGAAGGGGCCCACGCGGTTCAGCTCTTCCTTTGTCAGCTCGCATTGTAGGGTTTGTGTCGCTTTTGCGTCGGCTTCTATCTTGCGTTTAAGGGAGTTGTCCCATTCGGAGTAGCTTTGTGGTTGTCCTTCGGCGTTTCGGGGGATCTCCAGATCGGACTGGATGATGATCCACATATCCACCTGAGTTTTCAGGTGGACCTCCATACGACTTTTCCAGTAAGAAAAGTCTTCTCCATTGAAAAGTGGAGGTCTGGCGGTGCTGAATCCCTCTTGCATGGTCATTTTAATCTGAAAAAAACTAACAGAAAAATAAATTTTCCAAGACTAGGTCTTGGATGTAACGCCCCAAAATTTCCATTTTTAGTTCTTAAAGTCCTTAGAATTATTTAGAAATGGTCTAGAAATATTCTAGATATTTTTAGGAATTTTTAGAGTATTTTTATGGAATTTTCCGAGTCCGTTTGATATTTTTGGAAAAAGAAAAAGAAAAAGGAAAAAGAAGCCAAAATAGGAAAATACCATAAGGGGCAGCGGGGGTTCGAACCAGCGACCACCACGAGACCAAGGGAGCGCGCGGCCAGCTGGGCTAGGTATCAAGCACAGAAAAAGAAAGAAGGACAAATACTTAAGCTTCAGTTAAGTTAATCCGACCCTTAAGTATAAATAGCTAATTAAAGGGAGAAGTTTTATTTTCTCTCAAACCCTCTCCTTCCCCTAACCTGCGCCGACCCCTCCTCTCCCTCTCCTCTCTTGGGCGACACCAACACCAAGCCAAGAGGGCCGGCCGAGACCCTTTCTCCAAGAGATAATACTATATTCGAGATCCCCGCGACGAGAGGAACGCGTAGACGTGAAGAATTCTTCGAGATCTCGAGTTTCTCCCGAGTTCTAGACCTCAATCTTGGTTGTAAGTCCAAGATATCAATGTAAGTACTGCTCACCTGCAGTAAGAGGCGGTTTTTCCGCGAGAATTTCCTTTAAAAGTTCTTAAAAGAGATATTTCTTTTAGCTTTTAGTTTTTTTGCATGTGATCTTAGTTCATTATATGCTTATATATTTTATTGAGTGTCCTATATGAGATTAGGGACCAAGAAAAGCTATGAGAAAAGAAAAGAGAAAATAAAGATAAGAAAAGAAAAGACCAAGGCCTTAAGAAATCTCCAAAAGTCAAGACTTAGGGATTTTTAGCACGCAAGGTGCTCCAGAAAATGCCAAGGCATTTACAGATAAGAAAGAAAAGAAAGAAAAGCTATTTTATTTTATAAGGCCAGTACCCGGCGTCCAAGGGCGTCGTTAAAAAAATCCAGGTGTCCAATTCCAAGGTCTTGGCCCTGGTAGACCAAGGTCTGCTCTATTAGGATTGGTGGCTCGCTACCCCAACCTTTTAGGGAACGCGCATGAGATGGTACTTACGTCTTCAGTGGATCCAAGTGATTATTATTTTCAAGTATATGCTTTAGCAAAGTTTCGAAAATTTAAGAAAGTTTTCAAAAGTTAAAGAATAGCTAAAGTTTCAAGTTGAGCCAAGAAAAGTGAATTGAGATTATTTATTGCTTGAGTATGCATGTTTTGAGTTATACATGTTCTTAGTTTTCTTTCAAGCATATTAGTATCTCATATGATGTTCAGTTTGATCTAGAAGCATGTTTTGCATATTTCGAGATTTTGTGAGCTAGATAGTACTTACTAAGCTTTTTGCTTACTAGTTGCATTTTTCTCTTATTGCAGATAAAGGTAAAGGCAAGCAATTCTGAAGGAAGGCGACGAGGCGGTGCTGAGCAAAGTGTGTGTGGTGGCTGATTATGGAGAGATCTTAAGCACAAAATAATTTAGTTATTTGAATTGCAATGTTTAAGTTTATTCAAATTTCAAGTTCTTGCTTATGGAGATTATAGAGTATTTGAGTTTTGGATAGTTTTACATGCTCAATTTCTTAGAGTAAAGATTTCATGTCATTTCATTTAGCATATATATCCTTATGATTGCATTGGATGAGTAAAAGTGTGAGTAGTTAGAAATATTGATACTTTGTTAGAGAAAAAGGTGTTTGTGCCAAGATAGTATCAATTTTCCTTTTGAATCGAGTTTTATTGCTTAAAAATGTCTAGAAAAGTTGCAATCACATTTCATAATGCTTTAGCAAGGTGGTAGAACATGCATTTGGTATTATAAATTCATAGAAGCCAAGATTGGTACAAACTCTATTGTTAAGGTTTATATAAACTTGTTTAGTTTATTTTCTCCCATAAAAGTCCTAAATTTAAGTTTATGGATTCGTTTGATTGGTTAAATTGTTTAGGAACCTGACATAGAGTATAGGAATGGTGTCGTAGTTTGATATGGCTCGAAATTGAAGGAATGGTGGACTTGGACAGCAAGGGCCGAAACCTGTAAAACAGATTACAGCCGTATCAGTCGACTGCCACGTCACCAGTCGACTGGTACAGGCAGTTTAAGAAGGGTAAGGCTGTTTTCGACAGGTATTAGCTATGGGATTTGAGAAGAGAGTATGACATGGTATTATTATACATGATCGCTTAAGTTAGAATATAATCGTTAGCAGAATTTAAAAGTTTAAAAGAAAAAAAAAAGATTTCCGCAATTTTCTTTAGTCATGTATAAAAGTCAAGAAGTAGAGATAAGTAACGATCCGTCTA
>JAGFNQ010002181.1:0-100782 GCA_024364735.1 Boesenbergia rotunda | reverse complement strand
AGCATGCCTTATAGCCCATGGGGTACATTTATGAAATTGCATGTGATATGTTAAAATGCTTGAAGGATACTCAAATAAGTATGGGATCAAGAGCACCCGATGTTGTGTGTGTGTCCCTACGGGATCATGAGCACCCTTGAAGAGTGGTGTGTCCCATAAGAGTGAATATGGAGTATTCCTTAGCATATATGTAACAGCATGATAAGTATTTTACTTTTAAGTTGTGTACCCGACTCGGAAGGGGGTCGTTAAATAAATCCGGGGTGCATGTTAACGTGGCTCCGGTAGGACGGAAGGGTCCTGCTCTAATGACTTGGTGGCTCGCTACCCCAATTCATTAGGGAACGCGCAATAGTTTCCGCGCGATAGTTGGTACACAACAGGGCCCATATGATATGGATGTATTTTTAAGTAATACCATTATGGAATCGTTTTGAAAACATTCATTGAAAATATTTGTTAAATGTGAAGAGTATGCTTATGGTACTTGATACTGCATGCTTAGAAACTTAGATGTTTAATATGCTTTGATGAACTTATGCTTATGATTGAATTTGTGTACATGTTATATTCTTTTGAACGGATTTCGCGAGTAGGACAGGATCCTTACTAAGCATTGTGCTTACTAGTTTATGTGTTATCTTATGCTGCAGATAACACTTAAATGGAAGGCAGAGGTAGGAGGTTGAAGATGTGTGGGGTGGTGGCTCGGGAAGAAAGATTTCTATATCTACATATTTATGCTTATGTTATGCTCCTTGACAATGAATGATAGTGATTAGGATTGATATTGCATGATAATAGTTACACTTGGAATTTTCATATACTTGATTTATTGGATTATATTATGGTGTGAAATAATATGTGAACCTATCATGTTATATAATGTCGTTCTAGTATAGTGGTAAGTATTCTTGCATTGTTGTTTTAATGTCATGCTAGGGGATAGAAATAGAAAAAAAATATTACTATATGATTGAATGTACGTAACCCCGCCCCGAGAGTAGATATAAGGGCGGGCGTTACAGGTTGGTATCAGAGCAGATTTCCCCTCCACCACACACACATCAAGCTTCCTCCTGCCGCTTCCAAGTAAGAAATCCTAACTCGCTTTATTTTATTGCATGTACAGTAATGATAGAAATAGAGATGGTTTATGCTTGCATAATATAGAGATGATTTATGCTTGCATAACAAGAAAAAGTAGCAGTAATTCTCATGTTAACTTATTTATCATCTGTATGATAGATATATGGCTAGAAGACGTAGCAACCGGGGTAATGAGACAGTACCCCCACCTGATATGATGCAAGTGATCACAGATCTGCAGCGTCAGGTCGCTGAACAACAGCAGATAATAAACACTCTGATGACCCAGCGGGGGAACACTACAACCCCACAGGGAAGTCAGAATGTAATGCCTACTGAGCCTCCAACTGCACAGGCACCCCCGGACACTCCGGCCCGGGGAGCCCGACAGGAGGCCTATCTGATTCAGTGGCAGAGACTGAAGCCGGAAAAGTTCTCGGGCACCTGCGAGCCCTGGGATGCTCAGGCCTGGCTCAAGACCGTTGAGAGCACAGTGGAATTATTAGACTGGCCTGAGCATGAGAAAATTAAATGTGTCTCGTTCTGCCTCACTGGCGACGCCAGGATGTGGTGGGAACGGGTAAAGGCTAGAAGGTCAGTGGACCAGATGAAGTGGAAGGACTTTGAGTCCGAATTTCTGGAAGAATTCTTTAATATGCGAGTCACAAACAGACATTTTGATGAGTTCACTGAATTCCGGCAGGGAAATCTCTCAGTCAACGATGCCGTTAAGCAATTTAACCGACTGGCACGATTATGTCCGGAGTTGGTCAGTACAGAGAAAGAAAGGGTCAGATTAATGCTCAAGATGCTCAGGCCCGAGATAGCTCTGAATGTAGCTGGTGGCGTTAATAGGCCCCAGACCACAGAGGAGCTGTTCAGCAGTGCCCTTATTACTGAGCATTATCTAAAGAAGATGAACCCGCAGAGCCAACCACTGACCGCCAGCAAGTGTCAGGATCAGTCAGGAGGTCAGAAACCTCCAAATAGCAACCCCCACTGGAAGGAGAACCAAAATGGAAAGAGAAAGCCAGGGGATAAATCTGCCAGTGGTTATTTAGGCAAGAAGCCTAAATATCCCCAATGTGCCAATTGTGGGAAGATGCACCAAGGGACATGCCTTTTAGGCGCTAGGAGATGCTATACTTGTGGAAAGGAAGGACACATGGCCAGGGAGTGTCCTGCTGCAGCCAAAGCACCTCAGCCGCAATATGATCAGTACAAAGGTGCTCCTTCCCAGTTACACCTGATGCAGGCAGCTATAGATGGTACTCATATATGCCAAGGAAGATTAGAGGCCCCGCCTGCCACGACAAACGCCAGAGTTTTCTCTCTTACGAAAGAAGACGTGGCGACTGCCTCTACCGTTGTCACAGGTCAGATATTTATTTACAGTCAGTATGCTACTGCTTTATTAGACACTGGGGCAACGCATTCGTTTATCTCTATGCAATATGCCAAAAGAAATAATATGTCACTACAAGATTTAGACTGTAAATTTCTGACAACACTGCCCACGGGTGAGGTGATACCCTCTACCCAAATGCTACGGGCCGCACCAATCAGTATCGCAGATAGGGAACTTTACTGCGATCTGATAGTGCTAGATATGTCAGATTATGATGTGATATTTGGCATGGATTTCTTGAACAAATATGGCGCCTCCATTGAGTGCCGGAACGTCTTCCGACCTGAGACGGAAATTCTGTTCGAGTTTATCGAGGAGCCGAAGAAGAGGACAAGTAAATTCTTGTCGGCTCTGAAAGCAAGGAAGATGTTAGAAAAGGGATGCATGGGATTTCTAGCTCATGTGGTTGATACCAATCCTACAGAGGTCCCGAAGCTAGAAGACGTCAAAGTCGTATGCAATTACCCAAAGGTATTTCCCGATGACTTACCAGGGTTAGCACCTGAAAGGGATATAGAATTTGCGATTGAGTTGGTTCCTGGTACTAACCCCATTTCCAAAGCACCGTACCGTATGACACCGAAGGAATTAAAGGAACTGCAAGGACAGTTACAAGAGCTTCTTGACAAGGGACTCATCCGCCCTAGTCATTTCCCTGGGAAGCTCCCGTACTGTTTGTAAAAGAAAAGAAGGATGGGTCGATGCGAATGTGTATCGACTATCGGGCACTGAATAATGTGACTATCAAGAACAGGTACCCTCTACCCCGGATAGATGACCTGTTCAGATCTTAGACCGGGAAGTTATAAAGCTAAGGAACAAGGAAGTACCCTTAGTAAAGGTTCTGTGGCGGAACGAACGATTCGAAGAAGCCACGTGGGAACGAGAGGAGGTGATGCGATTAAAGCATCCGGAATTATTTTAAAGTTCGGGACGAACTTTTTATAAGGTAGGGAGGATTGTAACGCCCCAAAATTTCCTATATGAAATAGTATGAAATATTATGAATTCATAAATATGAAAGATTATGGAATTCATGAAATAGTATCATGAAATATTATGAAATATTATGAATTCATAAATATGAAATGTTATGGAATTCATGAAATAGTATCATGAAATATTATGAAATATTATGAATTCATAAATATGAAATATTATGGAATTCATGAAATAGTATCATGAAATATTATGAAATATTATGAATTCATAAATATGAAAGATTATGAAATTCATGAAATAGTATCATGAAATATTATGAAATATTATGAATTCATGAAAATGAAATATTATAGGATTCATGAAATATTATCATGAAATATTATGAAATATTATGAATTCATGAATATGAAATATTATGGAATTCATGAAATAGTATCATGAAATATTATGAAATATTATGAATTCATGAAAATGAAATGTTATAGAATTCATGAAATATTATCAAGAAATATTATGAAATATTATGATTTTATGAAATATTAATAATATTATGAAATTTCATGATGGGCTTGGCTTGAATGGGCTTAGATGTGGATTAGTGCAAAATGTGATAAAAAAAAGAGGAAGCAAGGATTGAACCTTGAACCTCCTAGTTGCACTCACCATGTCATAACCAATGGACCAAGCCATGTTTCTTGTTAGAGAAGGAGAAACATGCTTGTTAAAGCGAGGAAAGTGAAGAGACATGTCTCTTCATGAGAAAAGTATAAATAAGGGAAAGGGAAGTTGGAATAACTTCCTCTTCTTCTTCCTCTTCACTTCCCCACCGAAACCAAGCCCTCCCATTCTCCATTTTTCGAAAAGTAAAACCTAGGGTTTCAACCCTAGGGGTTTGGAAAGAAGGAGATCTCACCCAAGGACCTTGCTCTCTCTACTAGGGCCAAGGGTTCTATAGAAGTACTAGGAAGCAGAACATTCACTTTCCTTCAACCAAGGGCATCTTAAGAGTTTAGAGAAGGAGAAAATCAAGCGAAAGGATGTAAGTATCCCCTCGCCTGCAGTGTAATAGTTATAGTATGTTTTCTCCTTGATTGTTTTAGGAAATGGGGACTTTTTCCCCTTTATATGTTTCGGCCACCCCCTTAGGGGAAGGCCTTGGTTCTTTCCTTGATACATGAGAAGGCTTTTGAGACTTAGAGTATATATGTGTGTTAATTTTCTTCATGATGGCATGAACAAAAGGAAGAAAGAAACTAGGGTTTCACCCTTGGAAGGTTTCGGCCACCCCCTTGAGGGAAGGCCTTGGTTCCTTTTTGGTTACATGAGTAGACCCTTGGGACTTAGGATATATGGATATGTGGTTTATGCAAATTGTTGTGAACAAAACCTAGGGTTACACCCTTGTGTAGGTTTCGGCCAACACCTTGGAAGAGACCTTGGTTACCCCTTGATGCATGTAAAGACCCCTTGGAATTTAGGGTAAACCTATATGTTGTGTCCCTTCATTTTGTGATAACAAAACCTAGGGTTTTGAACTTGGATGGGTTTCGGCCAAGGCTTAGAAAAAAAGATTAGTGAGGGTTGAATTATCCTACAATATATCCATGTTTAAGATAAGTATACAAGGTGTTTGAATAAATGTATGTGTGAATGATTAATGCAAAAGTCCTAATATTTCCCTACTCTTGATGTTTCGGCTAACCCACTAGGACTAGGGTTTGTAAAGGTCAAACTACCCTATGATATATGTTTATGGTTGGGGATGATCATATGTATATGTATGTGGTGTTAAATGGAATGGTTGATGAGGAAACCTTAATTGTTAGCATGCTTTGATATGTTTATGTATGAGGTGTTTAAATGAGATGTCTGATTGAAATCTTAATTGATAGCATGCTACCACTTCCTACGATATGAGTATGACCTATGTGACCAAAGCTTGTCAGGTCTAAGGTAGGTTAAGTGGTTGAAATATGATGCATGATGAAATATGATGAACATGTATGAAATGTGATGTATATATGAACATGTATGACATATGATGCATGTATGAACATGTATGAAATATGATGAATATATGAACATGTATGAAATATAATGTATGTATGAGCATGCCTTATAGCCCATGGGGTACATTTATGAAATTGCATGTGATATGTTAAAATGCTTGAATGGATACTCAAATAGTATGGGATCAAGAGCACCCGAATGTGTGGTGTGTCCCTAGGGGATCAAGAACACCCTTGAAGAGTGGTGTGTCCCATAAGAGTAAATATGGAGTATTCCTTAGCATATATGTAACAGCATGATAAGTATTTTACTTTTGAAGTTGTGTACCCGACTCGGAAGGGGGTCGTTAAATAAATCCGGGGTGCATGTTAACGTGACTCCGGTAGGACGGAAGGGTCCTGCTCTAATGACTTGGTGGCTCGCTACCCCAACTCATTAGGGAACGCGCAATAGTTCCGCCCGATAGTTGGTACACAACAGGGCCCGATATGATATGGATGTATTTTTAAGTAATACCATTATGGAATCGTTTTGAAAACATTCATTGAAAACATTTGTTAAATGTGAAGAGTATGCTTATGGTACTTGATACTGCATGCTTAGAAACTTAGATGTTTAATATGCTTTGATGAACTTATGCTTATGATTGAATTTG
Source organism: Boesenbergia rotunda (assembly GCA_024364735.1). Classification (NCBI taxonomy): domain Eukaryota; kingdom Viridiplantae; phylum Streptophyta; class Magnoliopsida; order Zingiberales; family Zingiberaceae; genus Boesenbergia; species Boesenbergia rotunda. The sequence goes on along the minus strand of JAGFNQ010002181.1, from coordinate 94,678 downwards.
TGTACATGTTATATTCTTTTGAACGGATTTCGCGAGTAGGACAGGATCCTTACTAAGCATTGTGCTTACTAGTTTATGTGTTATCTTATGCTGCAGATAACACTTAAATGGAAGGCAGAGGCAGGAGGCTGAAGATGTGTGGGGTGGTGGCTCGGGAAGAAAGATTTCTATATCTACATATTTATGCTTATGTTATGCTCCTTGACAATGAATGATAGTGATTAGGATTGATATTGCATGATAATAGTTACACTTGGAATTTTCATATACTTGATTTATTGGATTATATTATGGTGTGAAATAATATGTGAACCTATCATGTTATATAATGTCGTTCTAGTATAGTGGTAAGTATTCTTGCATTGTTGTTTTAATGTCATGCTAGGGGATAGAAATAGAAAAAAAATATTACTATATGATTGAATGTACGTAACCCCGCCCCGAGAGTAGATATAAGGGCGGGCGTTACACGAAAACCATCGCCCTTTCCTTCTAGAATCTCCTGCTTGACTCTCTGAAGACTCGGATCACCATTTTGTTTTTCTAATATGTCGTCAAACAGCGTTGGTGATATGGTCATGGTAGAAAGCCGTCCGAAAATGATCTCGACCCCGTAATTCATAATTTCTCTTTCGAGTGGGCGAGGTAATACCGATAAGGACATCAAGGTGGCACTGGACTTCCGGCTGAGTGCATCGACCACTTTATTTGCCTTCCCTGGATGGTAGAAGATCTCGCAGTCGTAGTCCTTCACTAACTCAAGCCATCGGCGTTGTCTCATATTTAGGTCTTTCTGAGTGAAGAAGTATCGCAGACTCTGGTGGTCTGTATAAATCCTACACTGCGCTCCATATAGATAATGCCTCCATATTTTGAGAGCGAAGACCACGACGGCCAGTTCTAGATCGTGAGTGGGGTAGTTCTTTTCATGTTCTTTGAGTTGTCTAGAGGTGTAGGCAATGACTTTACCACTCTGCATAAGTACAGCTCCGAGTCCCAATTTGGAGGCGTCGCTGTACATGTCGAAGCTCTGGTTACTTTCCTGAAGAGTAAGAATCGGAGCACTTGTAAGTCTTCTTTTTAGTTCCAGGAAACTCCTTTCGCAGTTTTCCGTCCATTTGTACTTTTTATTCTTCCGAGTGAGAGCCGTTAGAGGGGCTGCAATTCTCGAGAAGTCCTCCATAAATTTTCGATAATAGCCTGCCAGCCCGAGGAAGCTTCTGATTTCACTGGTGTTCTTCGGCCTGCTCCAGTTACTCACAGCTTCAATCTTTATTGGGTCTACCATAACTCTGTCTTTGGAAATAATATGACCCAAAAGGTCGAGCCAGAACTCGCATTTGGAGAACTTTGCGTACAGTTGCTTTTCCCAAAGAATCTGTAATACTATCTTCAGGTGTTCGGCGTGCTCTTCTTGGTTTCTCGAATAGATAAGGATATCGTCGATGAAGACGATTACAAATTTGTCGAGGAAAGCCGAGAATACCCGATTCATAATGTCCATAAACATAGTAGGAGCATTTGTCACGTCGAAGGGCATAACGACGAGTTTAAAATGTCCGTACCTTGTTCGGAAAGCTGTCTTCGGAATATCATCCTGTTTTACTCTGACTTGATGATAACCAGACCTCAGATCGATCTTAGAGAAGACGGTGACTCCCTTCAGCTGGTCAAACAGGTCATCTATCCTCGGGAGGGGATACCTGTTCTTGATCGTCACGTTGTTCAACACTTGGTAATCTATGCACATTCGCATAGATCCATCTTTCTTCTTCACAAACAGTACCGGAGCTCCCCATGGAGAGTGACTAGGGCGAATAAGTCCCTTGTCGAGTAACTCCTGTAGTTGTTCCTGAAGCTCTTTTAATTCAGCCGGCGTCATACGGTAAGGTGCCTTGGAGATCGGGTTAGTACCAAGAACCAATTCGATCTCGAATTCCACTTCTCTATCAGGAGCTAATCCTGGTAATTCATCTGGGAATACCTCTGGGTAATTGCATACAATCCTGACATCTTCTAGCTTCTGGTCCTTTGTTTGACTTGCGTCGACCACATGTGCTAGAAATCCAGTGTATCCCTTGTCTAACATCTTCTGTGCTTTAAGAGTCGATAAGAATTTCTCGGTTCTTTTCCTTGGTTCTCCGATAAATTCAAACATAGAATCTGCCTCGGGTTGGAAGACCACCTTTCGCTTACGGCACTCGATAGAAGCACCGTATTTTCTCAGAAAATCGATACCCAATATAACATCATAATCCTACATGTCGAGTACTATCAGATCGCAATAGAGTTCTCTTTCTGCGATTCCGACTGGTACAGCACGCAGCATGTGAGTGGATGTCACTATTTCTCCCGAAGGCAGGGTCGTTAAGAACTTGCAGTCTAGAACTTGTGGAGGCATATCTATCTTCTTAGTGTATGACATAGAAATGAACGAGTGCGTTGCCCCAATTTCAAATAATGCAGTAGCATACTGACTGTAAATAAGTATCTGACCTGTGACAACTGTAGAAGCATTCGCGGCGTCCTCTTTGGTAATAGAGAAAACCCTGGCATTCGTCATAGTTGGTGGGGCCTCCAATCTCTCTTGGCTCATCGGGGTACCTTCCAGCTCAGCTTGTATATAATGTAGTTTCGCTGGTGCACCCTGGTACTGAACATGTTGTTGGGGAGGTGCCTGGTTCTTGGTAGGACAGTGAGAGGCCATGTGCCCTTCCAATCCACAGATGAAACACCAGTTCGTACCTTTGCGGCATTCCCTGAGATGCATTTTTCCGCATGTAGCGCACGGGGGAAACCTGGACTGTTTATTTGCTGGGCCCCCTTGGGAGTTGTTCCATGACTTCCGTTTACTACTATGGTTTTCCTTCCAGTTAGCATTGGTACTCTGAGGTTTCTGACCTCCTGAGTGATAATGAAAGGGGAGAACATTAGGGATAATGAAAGGGAAAGTATCGAGAATCCCGGAATGAACTTGATTCTTACTTTCATTTAGCGCATTCCTTTGCTGCTTGATATTGTTCAGGTAATGCTCGGTGAGTAGGGCACTACTAAACAGCTCCTCGGCGGTCTGCGGTCTGTTAACTCCACCGGCCACGTTCAGGGCTATTTCGGGCCGCAACATCTTCAACATAAGTCTGACCCTTTCTTTCTCGGTGCGGACCAGCTCGGGGCATAAGCGAGCCAGTCGGTTAAATTTCTTCACGGCTTCATTGACTGAGAGGTTGCCCTGTCGGAATTCTGTGAACTCGTCGTAGTGTTTGTTTGTGACACGCATATTGAAGAATTCCTCGAAGAATTCCGATTCGAAATCCGTCCACTTCGTCTGGTTCACCTGTCTTTTGGGCTTGACCCTTTCCCACCACATTCTGGTGTCCCCAGAAAGGCAGATGATGCACACTTGATCTTCTCATTTCAGGCCAGTCCAGCAGCTCCATTGTACTTTCCACTGTCTTGAACCACGCTTGGGCGTCCCATGGTTCGCCAGCACTCGAGAAATTTTCCGGTTTCAGCCTTAGCCACTGGATCAGATAAGCCTCTTGTCGTACTACAGTGGCAGGGCCTGTCGGAGGGGTTTGCGTAACCGTAGGTGTGACGGGTATCACAGTCTGGTTCACCGGTGGAGTGGTAGAATTTGCTTGCTGGTTCATCAAGGTATTGATGGTTTGCTGCTGCTCAGTAACCTAACGCCGAAGTTCGGTCACTAATTGCATCAGGTCGGGCGATGAAGCAGTCTCATTAATTTTGTTATTCTGTCTTCTAGCCATGCTTTTCTTCGTAAAAGATAAGTAAGGCTAATATAAGTTATTGTTATTCCTACTCGCATATCAAACTCTAAAGTATCCGATATCATAAAGTAAGGTAAGGTGTCGTTCATATTTACATATCCTAAAAGTACTCTCTATCATAAGGTATCATTCATACTTGCATATTATAGAATCATAAAAGAAAGTAAGGTATGCATAGAGGTACTTACTTGGAACCTGCAGGAAGAAGACTTGATGTGTGTGCAGTGAGATGACAATTTTTCGCTATGATACCAACCTGTAACGCCCGCCCTTCCCGCCTTACGATGTAGGCGAAAGGCGGCGCTACGCAAACATACATATACGCATATGAAAATCTTAATGCAGCGGAAAAATTTAAAACTTCATACATATGCGTTTAAACCATGCAATAAAAACTTGAATCATGTTGACATATCTTAGCTATCATTCTTAAACATGGTTACTTGGTAAACTTAGCATTGTCGTAACATAAAAAAAAATAAGATATAGCATGTGAGACATAACATTCTTGAAAATGCTTGCATTAAACATAACTTATCCTACCATCAAGCTTAAAGCCAACATATTATTCTAAACGAACACATCATGGTATAGCATGTTAACATCATAATTTAGCAATGATAAGTATAGCAATAAAGCACGATATAGAAATCAACACAAGTTGTTCATAAGCAACATAAGTAATAAAATTTTCCTAGTAAGTTGTTCTTTAGGAAAACCATCATAAAGTATAGCATGAAAACTAAAGATGACAATGCAAAACATAAGACATATGACAATTATGAGTAATAGGATCCTTTTCTTTTTCTTTTGCCATGTCACTGCCACACACATACTTGCCCCTCCTACTGCTTCCCTTAGCTTAGTATCCTCTTGCTTGATCTGCGGTATAAGAAAATAAAACTTATAAGCACATAGGCTTAGTAAGACACATTCCTACTCACTAAAACCATATGTCACATATAGTCAATGGAAAGGGCATAACATAGAGAGTGTAACATAAAACAAAATCATATCATGAGAAAGTATTCATAAAGCATTTGACATGAGGAGACATGAAAACACATAATCATATAGAAGTGCTTAACATGTAATGAAAGTGCATAGAGCTCATGACATAAGAAGTACTTGACATAAAATATAAGCACATAAAATGCTTGACATGGAATAGATGCATAACATGAATGATTAGCTTGAGTTAAATGCACATAACATAAGGATGCTTATTTGAAAATCATGATTATAAATACTTAAACATCAATCTCAACATCAAGGGGGGCCCCGGCTTGTACCACATACATCCATCATTTGTGCGCATCCCTAAGTAAATGCGAGGTAGCTAATCTCGACCTACTAGGGTACAAGGTTACCTTCAACCTAGGGACAGCTACGGTAGTCCAGAACCGAGGCTTTCTAAGGAGCCCATCCCTGTTGGACAGCTACGGTAGTCCTAGAACCTAGGCTTTCTATGGTGCCCATCCCTGTTGGACAACTATGGTAGTCCCAGAACCGAGACTTTCTAAGGAGCCCATCCCTTGAACCTTACTTAGGTCTGGTACAAACCCATCCATAAAGTAAAATAGCTTCACATGCTTCTTTTTACATCATAAGAAATGCTGTGGGCATTTCATCATTCATAGAACTTATATAGCATAATTAAAGACATAAACATGATCTTAATACATGAAGCATGGTATAAAGCATACTTAGCATTTCATCATTCATAGTTAATGCATAACATCATTATGCCTTAAAGGCACAAACATAGACTTGATTCATAAGGTATGTCATGCACACATCATTATGCCTTAGAGGCATGAACATCATTTTAATTCATAAGGCATGACATACATACATAATTATGCCTTAAAGGCATAAACATCATCTTAGTTCATAAAGCATGCATGATCATGGTACATAAGGTAAGCATGCATAGATAAGTTTTTACATACATGGTACATATCACATAGCATACATGATCATGATATCTATCATAAAGCATGCATGGGTAGGATTCATATGAACATGATACATACTACATAGGTTCATGACATTCAACATAAAACATGCGTAGGTCTACATAACCATAATATATATATCATAATACATATGTTCAAGACATTTAACATAATGTATGCATAATTCTACATAAACATGATGCATACTTCATAACACATGTGTTCATGGTATATGGTTTAAATCATCCATGAATAAAACCTACTAAAACATGACACATAACATAAACATACAAGGTCGTGATGCATAGCACATAAAGTTAGGGTTTAGGCACCATAAAATTCATACAACATACTTGAACATATATTTACATCATAATGAGCCATAAACAAGTACACTTGAAACCTTAGCCTAACCCAACCCTTAGACTTAGGTGCTTGGCCGAAAGTTTGTAAATGAAAGTCCCATTATTCAAGCAACATGTGAGGTACCATAACTAACGTAACGCCCATACAATACATACAATGCCATAGGAAGCCATTAGAACATATGATTGGGGCTTACCCTAATTCCTAGCATGAAAAAGTGTCTTGGCCGAAACCCTAGAGGGGTCACAAGGACATGAAAAATTCATATAACTTACAATTAACATCCATTGTATCATAGGGAATCATAATAAGCATGCTTGGAGGGTTAGATCTAATCCTAACCTTGAAAAGGGGAGAGGGGCCGAAACTTCATAAGGGGCTTTGGGTGCTACAAAAATGTCATAACTCACAATTCATTCTTATTTTATCATGAGAAAGCATTAGGAAGTATAAGTGAGGTTTTAACATCATCTCAAGCCCTAAAATGGTGCTTGGCCGAAACTTCTAAGAAGCCTTAATTCCATAGTTTTCTCAACATAGATCCCCAAACAAATCTTAAATCAAGAAAGACAACATAAACGCTATTATACCACAGGTGAGGGAATCTTACCCCTTGTTGTCTTGGTTATAAACCTTAAATAGAGAAAAAGTGAAGACCTTCTTGACCTTAGAACACCCGTTGCCCTTGTAGCCTTGTAGGAAACCTTGGAGCTTCAAGAGGGAGTCCTCTTGTGAAGTTTTCCAAGGGAAAAACTCCCTTGTGGGTCACGGCAAGGAGGAGGAAGAAGAGGGGAGAGGAAGAGTCTTGGTGGAAGAAAAGAGGAGAAAAATAACTTAAGTGCCTCTTCCCTTCTCATCCATCACTTTTATACTAAGTGAAGGGGCATGATGCCTCTTCACATGGTGCCTCTTCAACTCCTTTAGCCTCAACTAAACTCTTCTTTCTTATCCAATAGCAATCCCTTGCTAGGTGAATTTGTTAGTACATGCATGATGAGACTTTGCCTCTATTCTAGGTCTAAGGTTCAATCCTTGGTGCATGCACTTTCTTTTTATTCCATTTACTCTTATTTTTGGCAAGGCCCACATAAGAGCCCACCAAGAGTTATGCTAATATTCCTAATTGGAACTCATTTCTATTTATGTTAAAATTCTACCCAAGGTCCACTAATAGTCATGGTACTAGAAGGGTCCATGTAAGACCCATTAGTACTTAGCTTTTTAATCCATATAAGAAATCATGCTAAGGTTCATGCTAGTATTCATATGTTACTCAAAAATTCATATAGGCATGATCAATATTTTAAAGAAAAATATTGAGAGGATTTTACAGGCGTTACACTGAGCCTCCTCTTTGTCTTCATGCAGCTCCGCCTACGGAGAAACCTGCACCATATTGCAGCTAGCAAATGTTCGTTGGGACTCTGACTTTCGGTCCGGACATCGTCCACTTATCATCGACATGTAACTCGTTGGTCTCCTTTAATTTTCCCGACTTTATCTCCGGTCGGGAACTTCATCTTAAGATAGAATGTCGAGATCGCCGCTTGGAAATCATTGAGGGTCGGTCATCCCAGGATCACGTTGTAGGCCGAAGGAGCGTCCACTATTATGAAAGTGGACCACCTGGTTCTCTTCAGGGGCTCTTTAACTAGGGACACAACCAAGCATATCTACCCGGTCGATCACACCTAGTTTCCCGTAAACCCGAACAATGGTGTGACCACCAACTCCAACTGGGATGACTCAATCTGCGATTGGTTGAATGCTTTCTTGTATAGTATAATGACCAAGCTGCCCATGTCCACAATGGTACGGTGGATCTGATAGTTGGCGATCATGGCCATGATGACCAGGGCGTCGTCATGGGGAACCTCCAATCCTTACAGGTATTGCGACCCAAAATTGATCTGAGGACCTTGCACCTGAGCGGCGCTCATCCCCACCTGGTGAATTTCTAGTCGGCGTACCTAGGCCTTCCGAGTTCGGCTCGAGTCTACTCTGGTCGGCCCACTTGAGATCACATGGACCCCTCCTCGGATGGCGTTCTGCTGGTTGGCTTGTTTTTCGTCTACCTCTTCGAGATCGACTAGCTCCTCCAGAGGGAATAGGTTGCGAGCGGCAGGCGCGTTCCGCATAGATTCTCCTGTCGTCGGTACGACCAAGGGACTTCCCCGACCTAAGCCATGCCCCAGAGAGGCCTGACGTCCCCGTCCTCGAGTGACAAGGGCCTAAGCTCTCCCGGCCTGTCAGCATTCCTCGGTGCTGTGTGTGTTGCTCTGGTGGAAAGTGCAGTAAGGCCTCCATTGGGTCGGCAGACATCCCTGAGCCACTTGCTACACGTGTCTCCGCTCCATCCCTACTCGATCGATTGCCCCTCTAGTGCTGCGGATGGGTCCGCCCGGGGAGTGGCTGTTCTGCATGGGACTTGGTGCTAGGGCGCTACCGACCTCTTTTTTTCAAGCGGCTTGGGCTTTCTCCACGTTGATGTATTTGACAACATTTCCCAATAGACTGTCAAAGTCCTTTGGGGGTTTCCTAATCAGCGAACGGAAGAAGTCTCCCTCCTGTAACCCCTGGGAGAATGCGCTGATAAGCACCTCAGGGGTGGCGGTCGGCACGTCCATGGCTACTCCGTTGAACCTCTTGATGTAGGTTCATAGCGACTCTTTCGGACGTTGCTTTAGTGCGAACAGGTTGAGGTTGGTTATATAGTGCCTTCGACTGCTCGCGAAGTGCTGCAAGAACAAACTCTTGAGCTCCTCGAAACTAAATACGGACCCACTCAAGAGCCAATCGAACCATCGCTGAGTCGGTCCCGACAAGGTCATTAAGAAAGCGCGACATTTGATGCCCTCCGGGTATTGGTGAAGCAGGGTGGCGCTCTCGAACTTCATGAGATGCTCCTCGGGATCGCTTGTTCCCGAGTAGTCCGGTATAGTGAAGAATCGGAGGTGCTTGGGGATCGAGTCCTCGAGGATCTGTGAGGAAAAGGGGCAACGCGCTGGGATAGCTGGTGAGGGATCGGTCAAGCCCTTTCCCTTATCCGGGCGTTGCAGGTGTCTCTGACTGGATGCGGATGCCTCGACGGGATTGGAGTGAGTCTCATCGCCTCTGGCTTGGTAAAATGCAGGGGGGAAAGGGAATGAAGCGCCCTCTGGTCGGGCAACGTTCCCCCAACCAGCCGAGTTGCTTAAGGCTGAGGGCTCGGGAAATCGAGTAGTCAGGATGCTCATATGCAAAGGCAATTGGGGGGGGGGGGGGTCTTATGAGCTCGGACATCCATCAAAAACTCGTACTCCTCTGGTGTGATTGTCACCGTCACTCGGTTGGGATCTTCCATCTTGCGCTCTCGATCAGGCGAAAGGCCCTCCTTCTATCACCAAATATGATCCTGTCGCAGAGCGAGGTAGACTCGAGAACTGCTCCTGCTGGCTCCAAGAACTGCAAGGAAGATGACTGTCAGTAACCCACCTGGAGAATTCTCCGGCAAGGCCCTCCGACGATCAAGTCAGTGTCTGGTGGAGAAAGCAAAAACTGAAGAAGAACTGTAGCAAGAAGGGTCTCACGCGTACCTGTGGCTGAAGGGAGGAGAGCCTTATATAACCGAGGGAGCCGACAATCTCTGCCACACTTCTGCCACATTTTATCTCATATGGGGGGGGGGGGGCAGGATTAGGTGCCACTGTCAGCTCGCCGACCAACGTCGCCCATTCTGACTTGGGCAGGGGGCGTCATGGTACAAGTTGCCAGAGTTTGTCAGACAATTACTATGTCAGCAGGATATCCGCGATTCGGACATGAGTGATGTCAGGCTGGAGCTGACCTACGCCGACTCTCGTACCACCTTTATCAGTATGTTGTCAGGGGATAGGTACTACCTTGGATAATGACAATTCCCGAGTCGGAGCGCCGACCGGCTGCCCCGAGTGAGATCCTGCTGTGCAGCCAATGCCATACGGATTAAAATAGGCGACACACCGAGTATTGGGGTACTCAGACTCAGCTAGCCCGATTCATCCTTCGGTGGATATGACTGCAACTGTCATGCCCCGAGGAGCTGCCCGTCCGATACTGGCCGAACTGCTACTCCCTCGACCCGGCGGATAATCTGGAAACCTAACCTCTACGACTTTCTCAGCCCGCCTGTACCGCAGCCTATAGGGTTGGAATAAGCGACTGAATAAAAAGAAAACGAAGATGACGACAAAAGCTGTGTACCGGTATGACTTACGACAAAACAAAATGAAACAAAGGCCTCTATGGCACACAAAAGTACAACTATACCGCCGTGCACAATGACATAACAAATCACAAATACAGCAGCGGAAATGAAAAGATAAAATGAACCGAAAAAGGGTACCAACATGTACCACCATCAAAATACAAGAATAACCCCGAGAATCATCCCGAAAATACGCGAACTGGGACAAGCTGTCGGGCATTCTAGTCGATCATCCTGAAAGGGGAGAAAAACAAAGCTAACGGGATGAGTCCAAAGCACTCAGCGAATATAGACCAATATGCATAGGAAGTTATACTAGCAGTAAGTCACCATTTATCACAAACTAAAGAAAGATGCAGTAGTAGAAAAGAAAAATGTAGAATCGAACCACTGAAAAGAAGTACATACCTGTGCCGATCCAAACCCAGTAGTATGCATGTCAACCAAATGCAACAACCAAGTGCAGCAAACACAACCAAATGCAGAGATGTATAGCATGCTCATGATGCAACATGGGTCACCCCTGACGCTAGTCGGCCACCGTCGCATCTATACGAAACTGAGTGGGTAGGGTTCTGACCAGGTCCTCCCTCCACTCAGATGGCCACTGCCGTGCATCACGCGAAATCGAATGAGCAAGGTCTTAGACCAGAATGTACTTTGCCATAGGGAAAAGTAACACTCCCACATCCCTAACTATCTCCAGACAGAATAGGGTACATGTTGCAGCGCCGTGGCTTATAATCCACTAACAAAGAATGGAACTGAGACTACACGATAGGTCATGTGGCACGTTTGATGACCCATCTCAACCTCTAGGGAGTCAAAGATCGCCTACATATGCCCCTACACCAATAGCAAGTTCGACGACCCATCTCAACCTCCAAAGAGTCAAAGGTCACCCACCTATGCTACATGCAACGATAATGCTTGTCTCTAACCTATTCATCACCCACTATCTAACCCTACTGTCATTTACATGATATGCAGTTGTCTAGGTAACCAGTATTGTAACGCCCGACTTTTTCCCACATCTTGTGGTGTGACGAGAAAGGCGTCGTTACGCTAAACATACATGTGCATAAAAACATCTTAATGCAGCGGAATAATTTTTTTCTTCTACACATGCTTTTAACCATGCAACTAATACATGAAACATCTATACATGCCTAAACTTGTCATTCATGAACCTAGGGTCATTGGGCTTAGCATATTAACGACATGCATGGCATCATAACCTAATCATTCCATAACTTATTCATCATCATCATAAGTAGCAAGTAACTTATCCGTAAACATAGCATCATGAGTCTTAAGTCATTCACTAGGCATAACCATTATAAATATAACATAAAATCTAAGGAGGCATTTCCAACACCCAAGACATGCAATACGTGCAAATAAAAGGATCCTTTGCCAAGTCACTGCCACCCACACACATGCTCTTGCCCCTCCTACTGCTTCCCTTAGTAACTTCTTGCTTGATCTGCGGTACGAGGAAAATAAGACTATAAGCACACAGGCTTAGTAAGACCCTTTCCTACTCACTAAAATCATACGTCACTTAAACATAAACATATCAAGTATCTGACATAACATAATTCTGAACATAAAGCATAAGCATAATCTTGGCATAAGTCATAACCATATGAGCAACTAACATAGCATGATTCATAACATAAACATAAATCTACAACATACCTAGCATAGCATAATTCTTAACATACATGAGCATGAAACATACTTATCATGGCATCTTTCTTAGCCTACACGAACATGAAACATACTTATCATGGCATATTTATTAGCATACATGAACATGGAACCTACTTATGCATGACATAATTCTTAGCATACATGAACATGGGACCTACTTATTCATGGCATAATTCTTAGCATACATGAACATGGACTTAACATAACATAAGCATAAAATATACTTACCCTGGTGTGATGCATGACATGAATGAATGCATGAGTAAAATGCATTTACTACATAAGGATGCTTAGTTTTGAAATCATACTTTTAAATGCTTAACATAAACATAACATCATTGGGGTCCCCGGCTTGTACCACATACATACTGTTGGGACCGGGTGCATGTCGACAAGGATACGAGTTCGTAAAATTCAAAATTTTTACGTGCAGCGGAAGAATTTGTATAAAATAATTTCCTAAATTATTTTAACTTCGTATCTAACATGCAACCTTATGGTGTGTTGACATAATCATAAAATAAAACTTTGCGGAAAAGTAAACTAATTTACTTTGTACCTCTCGTAACTCGAAGAAAAGGGACGAGATCCAACCGTAGCGTCCCTTGGAAGCTTCGCCTCTATTCGCGTCCACGCCGAGTTCTCTTCGGGATGACTTCGCAAAGTCACGAGTTTTGTGCCGACGAGAACTACTAGATTCTCTAAAGGCACAACTTGAAAGATCAAGAGAGGAAAGATAGGAAACTAACCAAGAAGAAAACGAAATCGAATTCCGAGAAGAGAGGAGTCGCAATCCGCTTCTTCTTCTTCGTGTTCGGGTTCTCCTTCTTCTTCTTGAAGCTCACGGCCTCCTCCAAGAAGTCCTTTGTGCGCCGGCCCTAATCCTCTAGGGTGGGCGCCGGCCCTAGGCAAGAGAGGGAGAGGGAGAGGAGAAGAGATTAAGAGAGAGAGGGAGAGCTCTATGATAAGTTGAGTTAGGAATAAGGGCTAGCCTTTGGTTCCTTTATATAGTAGCAACTCCTTTGCTAAGTCTCCCTCTACACCGAATTAACGGAATTAGTTATACGAAATTTATCTTATAAATTTTCTTATTAATTATTCCATTTAAACCGAGTCTTTATTATAAACCAATTTATAATAAAACAAATTAATTATCATAAGAAAATTTATCCTATAAATTCTCTTATGAATTTTATTATAACTAACTTTATAATAAAATTAATTAATTATCATAAGAAATTTATCTTATAAATTCTTATGAATTATTCCGTTTAAACCAAGTTTTATTATAACTAATTTATAATAAAACAAATTCTTCTTCTCTTTAAATTATAGAATAAATTTTATAAGAAATTTATAAACTTTCTTATTATGGAAAAATCAATTCATAATTGATTTTATAAAATTAAAATAAACCCAATTCATGGATTATTTTAATCTTCCATAAAAGAATAAATTTCTATAAATTTATTTATATAAATTTCTTTATACAAATTTATTTATCCATAATTTATAAAATAAATCGCGCTGGATTTATCTTATTAATTAAACCAATTAAATTGGTTTTTCTCCCTTTAATGGTCGGCCACCCAAGGAGGGTTAACACCCTCTTTGGCCGGCCAAAACTGACCCGAACCGATCGCGAATTAAACTCATTTAATTCGCCCAAAAAGCCTTCAAAAGACTTAGCCATTTTTAGCTTCCATTGCGCCTCTGACTAACTCAGATTCGACTTATTTCTCTTGATCGGAAAATCCAATTTTCAACTCGTTTTAAATCCCTCGGATTACTCGTAGTGCGTGTGACTAAATAGGCTTTCGATTTATGTTGGCCGTCTATAATCAATAAATTATAGAACGATCATGAGTGGCACCTAGTAGTACATCATGATCCCCAATTAATCGAAAGATCAACGGTTTGACTCCAGAAGAAATTATTCTGAAACCCTTCAGCAGCTCTAATGAATCGTGCCCCATTCCCTTCACCATCTTATACCCACTTGGTTCAGGACACGGTCTATGGTGTCAGTCCCCACTAGGCTGACTACGTCACACCTAGCCCAAGTAATGTCTTACTCGTCCTTTGGATTTTTAATTACTCTCATGTATTTTAGAGACTCTCACTCTAAACATGATATGCTCTGGCCAGAGGCTTTGAGTAACAATCCAACGATAGGCCTGGGTATACATCTCCTCGCAAGGAGTGGTGAATCCTTTGTAGGCTGTTCAAACATCTTCGGGCACTTCGGCTTATACCCGATCATCCTGGGTCCACACCTCCTTGGAGATGCTTGCTTAAGATGTCAAAGTATAAGTCTCCATGACCAAGATGACTTGAACACCGCAAGTCAAAGGAACATCGCACTTAAGCCGCAGTAAGATCTTCATTGACATATCTACATGTAGATTCCCATATGAAGTCTTACAGCTAGTCACTCCAATGAACTAGTTCCCTTAACTAGCATCCATGTTTATCTCCGGACATCCCAATGTCACCAGCCAGTGAGAATCAGCTGATTAGAGAATAACCCATGCTAGTCTCAACAGAATTGATAGTGTCCGTTTTTATCAATTCATCGACTAGGGATATTTTCAATACTTCACATTTGCGCATTTAGAGATAATCACTAGTTGTGATCTCATCACAAATTCTCTTATGCTGTGAGTTGTATTGCAGACATTCAGTAGATGAGTTTAAGATCCCAATCAAATACACAAGCATGTATACTCAAATAGTGAATTATCATTTATTAATATAAATGTTTTACAATCATAAGGCGATTGCCTTAAGACACTTCTCTCATATCACTAACACATACATCATAAGCGCGCATCCCTAAGTAAATACGAGGCAGCGAGCCCCGACCTACTAGGGTAGGAATAGCAAAGTCGGTAGTTCCAAAAACCGGGGCGTTCTTAAGGTGCCCATCCCTGTTGGATAGCTTCGGTAGTCCCAGAACCGTGGACAGCTTCGGTTGTCCAGAACCGGGGCGTTCTTAAGGTGCCCATCCCTTGGACCCTTACTTCGGTCCGGTACAAGCCCATTCATAAAAATAAAATACTATGCATGCTTCATATTCATACTTATTTCATAACATCGTTATGCCTTCATCATTCATACTTATCATTCATACTTATCATTCATACTTAAGGCATAACCATTATCTTCATTCATACTTATCATTCTTTGTTCATAAAATAGAACGTACATGCATAATCATGTTTCTAGTCATAAACATTATCTTGGTTCATAAAGCTTGCATGATCATGATACATAAATAAACACGCACTTCATACATGATACCTTTCATCTAGCATACATAATCTTAGTAGTCATCATAAAGCATGGATGGTAAGCTACATATAACATGACACATACTACTAGGGTTCATGGCATTCATCATAAAACATGCATATACCTTCATAAAGCCCTAAATATATTCTAAGCATTTATCAACATACATGCATCATTCTATTTATCATAACATACTCCTACATCAATTACATATATCCATGGTATATGATCTAAATATTCATGAGTAAAGCATAACATAAAATCTAACTTACAAGGTCATGTTACATAACACATAAACTAAGATTTTTGTAACATAAAGATCCTTACATCATGCTTAACTATGTACTAACATCATGGTAACTTATAAACATGCATCCTTGAGACCCTAACCCAAACCAAATCCTAGGTTTGGGTATTGGCCGAAATCTTAAGGACCATGGGTCCTTAGAAAAAAATTTCCATAGTCATGGTTATCATCCAACCCTTACATATCATGCCATAGGAAACCCATTTGGACCCTTGATTGAATTTAACACTAAGCCTTAGACCTAGAACATGGTTTGGCCGAAACCCTATAAGGGTAACAAGCCCATAGGAAAATTCATATAAGTCACCATTTTCATCCATATTATATCATAGCAAGACATACTAAGCATGCTTGAAGAGTTGAAGATTAAATCTAACCCTATACTAAGGGGTTCTTAGGGTGCTTCAAAACTTCCCAAAGTTTTACCTTTTGTGCTTAACTTATCATAAATAAACATTTGGAAGCATAAGAAAAGTTTTTAACATGATCTTTCGCCCAATATCTTGCTTGGCCGAAAACTCCATAAACCCTAACTATAGATTTCTAACCATGGGATGCCAACAAGAACTTCTATCATGTTAAACAACTCATAAACTATCGTACCACAGGTGAGAGGGGTCTTACCTTCCCTTATCTTGGATTAAATCCTTGGATAAAGAAGTAGAAAGAACCTTCTTAACTCCAAACTTCTCCTTAGCCCTTGTAGTCTTGTAGGGGGCCCTAGATCTTCAAGATGGAGTTCCCTTGTGAAACTTTTCCAAGGGAGAAGGGGGCTTGGGGTTTCATCTAGGAGGGGAGGAAGAAGAAGAGGAGAGCAAATGACTTGATGGAAGAAGAGAGGAGAAATGTAACTCCTTCTCTTATGCTTTTATGCCACATTAAGGAGGGTAAGTGAAGAGTCATGGTGTCTCTTCCCTTGATGACTCTTCATTCTTTCCCAAGCCTTAACTAAAATCTACTTCATTCCCTCATAGCACTCCCTTGCTAGGTGAATTGGTTGGTGCATGTATGGTGGTCCAAGAGGTCCATGGTTCAATCCTTGGTGCATACACTTTATTTTTATTTTATTTTTTTTTTTCCTTATTTCCGAAAATTCTCCTAAAATTCATCTATAATCATGCTAATATTCCTAATCAAAATCCATTTATTTTTATATTAAGTTTTATCTTAAATCCACCAATAATCATGGTACTAGAAAGCCCATATAAGGCCCATTAGTACTTAGTTTCTCAATTCAAACGAGATAATCATGGATTTCCAGGCTAAAGTTCATACTAATATTTCTAGGTCTTTCGAAAAATTATCTAGACATGCTCAATATTTTAAGGAAAATATTAAAACAATTTTCGGGTCGTTACAAGTATGCACTATAACCTAAACCCTAACGCCAGATATAAGGTAAGTGGTACATGTTAGATCGTGACGCCAAGCTAGAGAGGGGGGTGAATAGTTTCTTTTGATTTCTACCTATCACGTTAGCAAGCGCAAGTGGAAATACTAATAATAATAATAAAACAATGCTAACACAAACCTAGCTATTTACGTGGTTTGGAGATGACACTCCTACTCCACGATAGTCCGTAAGGTGGACGATCCCTAGATCCTTCGGTGGATCACTCCCCGGATGCCCTCCGGCTAGCTCGTGTAGCTCCTTGTGGGTGGAGAAACCTCGCCACAATCCCAACTGCACCTCTGAGCTCTTAGACTACTATTTGGCCTTTAACCAAAGCCAAATTCGTCAAAGCTCCCAGCCAAAACGAAGCCCTTTTAAATAGAGCTTAAGTCTGTTTTGGCAGCCACCAGTCAACTGCCCCCACTTAAAACTCGACCATTGCAAGCCCAACATTCGAATTTTGGCTTCTACCAGTCAACTTCCCCCATAGCAGTCGACTGATCTTTCTGCCACTCTTATCAGTCGATTGCCTGGGGCCTAGTCGACTGCCACCTAGGTTTTTCCCTTCCCGAGTACAATTCTCTCAGCACTCGACCTCTAGGATTCCCCCAGTACATTCCTT
This sequence comes from Boesenbergia rotunda, assembly GCA_024364735.1. Lineage (NCBI taxonomy): Eukaryota > Viridiplantae > Streptophyta > Magnoliopsida > Zingiberales > Zingiberaceae > Boesenbergia > Boesenbergia rotunda. The sequence continues at coordinate 77,009 of JAGFNQ010002181.1, read as the reverse complement.
TAGCATTCGTACCCTCACGACTCAGCTGACTCCTCACCAGCAGCCTCGACTGTTGCTTTCGTGCCCTCTTCATCTTTGACTCCCATCCCTCAGATGCGCACACAAGCCTCCAGCTTGCCTTCATGTCATCCTTCACGAATGCCTCAAAGTCCGCGCCCCTCGGCTCATCGTCCCTCGGGTGCACACAAGCCCACGGCTTGCCTCCATGCCACCCTTCACCCTACCTGAAGCCACCCAGCTAAGTCAATATGTGTAACCTGCAAACTTGCACACTCACATACACATATTAGAACACAAGGGTAAACCTAACTTAAACTCTTTGCCCAAACATCAAAACACATGGTCACTCCGGACCATAGATTGCCCCAACAGTACATAGAACCAATCCACGCAGTAATAAAGAACAGTAAGCAGTAAAACTAACAGATACAACCATCGAAAGGAAAGGGTATAGAAATAGAAATATCAGGTATCCCTACTGCTATCTATATCTAAATATGCATAAGAGACGATTATATCCAATACAGATATAGTCAAAAGTACCCGCCTAGATATAATGAAGTCCGTGCGACGAGAACCCCTCCCCCCCGTCCAATACATATATCCGCGTCGTGTGACCCCAGCCAAAGCCCTGCATTAAAAATCAAATTTAGCTAATCATAACCTATTAATTAGCTAAAGTATTCACCAACATTGTTAGGAAATAAATCCTAATTATTAGTCTACCAAGTTAACCACTATTTCCTAATCTAATCAAGTCAACCTTCCTCCTTAGATAACCCACGACAAAGCACCAAGGGAACCAAGGTTTTCATTTAGAGCCTTCTGCCATGAGCCAAAATCCACAAGTGGCAACCCTGATCTAATCAAACTCCTTTGATCAAAACTAATATAGAAAGCAGATCATCCAACCTCAACCAAACTCACGACACAGTAAGAAACCTTCCAAATCCCAGCCAAATTCGAAATACTCCAAAAACATTCAAGAAAATAAATCAACAGATCTCTAACAGAATCAATTTCCATTCAAACAATCCAAATTTTATACTACACAGAACGCCTCGCATGAACAAATATGATCAGAAGACATCGCAACCCAAAATCGCAATCACAGTATCTGGACTAACCCCCAAACAGATCAAGAACAACAGAATTACAACTACAATCCAAGCAGAAGACCTAGGTTCAACAAGATCTACACTTATAGAGCCTTACCTGAGATCGCACGCGTGCTTGACTCTGCGCTCCGGATTGGCGAGGACAATTCAATGGAAGAAGAAACCGCGAGCATGCAAATCTTCCAGCAACCTCCCAACACAATTTAGGCTCAATCCACCAGAGATCAACAAAAACACTCAGCCATAAAGATCAACAATTGCCCTGTAGATCAACGATTAGGTTTCCTTAACAGCCTGTTTGGAAAGGAGGGAATTGGAATTCAATTCCCTTCTTTGGTAGCAAATTTTAAGAAGGAATTGGAAAGGAATTGAATTCCAATTCCCTTCACACACCCAAAAATAAATCAGACCCAAAAGGGTCTGATTTGGGAAAGGAATTGAATTCCCTTCCCTTCCAACTTTAAAATGACTAATTCACCCTGCTGCATGCATCCCTGCTGCATGCAACCCTGCTTCCATCTTTATTTTGCTTAAGGGTAAAATGGTAAAAATATAACAATTGATTTCAATTCCGATTGATTCCAAACATGGGAATTGGAATTCAATTCTGTTGTTTACTATTCATTCCAAACATGGGAATTGGAATTCAATTCCGACCGGAATTGAATTCCAATTCCTTACTTGAAAGTTTCCAAACAGGGTGTAAACCAAACAGAAATCGTGATCAGAGGGCAGACCCAACCCCCCCCCCCCCCCCCCCCCCCCAAGTTCTAGTTGATCAAGGCAGAAAAGAGGAGGTAAAAGAAACCTACCCGCGAGTCCCTAGTGGTGAGCCTTTGCGGCGAGGAAGCTCGCAAAGGAAGCTCGATCTCCGATGTTGGCTTGCGACCCCCCACAACGAGCTACTGCTCGGATCGTCCAGCTTGCGAAGCAAAGCGAAACCCCCCTCGGGGAAGCGAACCACTGAGTCGCCGGCAACAGCTGAAGGAGTGGAAGAAGTCGATCGGAGGAGGAGGAGAAGAAGAAAAGAGGAAAAGAAAAAGGGGATTCGCGATTCTGCTCAGTGGAGAGAAAGAAAAAGCATTTAAGGGATTGGGCTTTTTGCAAATAACCCCTCCCCATTCGATTATTCTCATAGTAGCCCCCAAGTTTCGAAAATTTTTCCTTAATTTTAGCCCCTAAACTTTTCCGTATTCTTACAGCAACACAGGGAGGACACCAACCGAGGGTCGACCGAGTATTGACCCGACGACCTTAAGCCGGGCACTCGGTATCTCTCGCTGGGACTAATTTAGACTATATTTGGTTATCCTTCCGATCGGGCGTCCCGACCCGAGTGACACTCGTTTCATGCCTTGTCACGCAGGACTATCGGAGCCTTCTTGGCAATAACCCGTCTCCATGCAGCGCCACGTAGGCCGACCAGGTTACACCTAGACTAGGTCGGGATCAAAATATTTTATGCCAAAGTGTAAGTAATATAGGTTAAGAATGTCCCAGAAATGTCAAGGAATATCATAACCATAGCTACAAAGGGCCATCAACTTAACTTAAACAATGAATTAGAGTTCGGGTAGCTCATGAAGGACAACAAAAGATTTAAGGGAACCCTCCTCCACTAAGTGCACAGGAAACCTAGCCAGTAAAATTTAGTTTGTTGGCTTAAATTTTCTCAGCTCCAGGCGACTTACCCCATTAATAAAATCGTAATTTATTTCCTCTGGACACTTATAGGGCCGGGACCAAGGGCCACTAAGATGACGATTCCACCTTTTACAACAGGAAACCGACCAGTTAAGTTGCAATAGCTAAACTCAAACTTTTGCTATAGAATGCTTTGTTTGTATTTTTGCATATTTAGCAAACAAATTCATTCGCTCTTATTGAGGTCTTGAGCTCTCTACAATAAAACGGACCACTTGGGATAAGCTTATCGAGACAGGAAATCATCTGCTGTCAGTTTCAGTGGCTGCAGAAATGTGAACAATTTAAATATTACAGATCCAAAAGTATTTGGGTCACGTGGTCTTGTTCCTTAGGTTTCTACCTTCATGTCAAGAAATATTATTGTTTTTTAATTTCTTAATTTCTCGTCAGTTACCATGCATTTCATGTGTTGCCCAACAATGTCCTCAAGTGAAGTAATTTGTTTAACCCCAACATTATTACATGGTTAATTCTGGATCAAGCATCACCTGAAGATACAAACATCCATCAACTGAAGTCTCTCGATCTTCAAGCTCAATGCGGCTGACGAGCTCCTTCCTATTTCAAAGTTTTTCAAATTTCACACGAGTAATATTAATTCATCAAATATACAGACACAGCAGAGTAGTGTCATTAACTCTCATTTCAGTGGATCCGTGTCTTCTTCCCCTTCAATCCACAAGGGGATATGAGGAACCATGTGCAGCGGCACATGCCATGCATATGCTGTTCTTAGTTAATAATTAATATTCCAGCGAACTGGAGGCCAAGCTTTGCCTTCTCGACGCAGAGAGCTAGCTGAACATGAAGATGGGAGACTGAGGCAATCTGCGATAAGATCCACAGCACACCAATATAATTAATTTTGCACCGCACCCCACACGACATGCGTCTGCCTCACACTGCATGGCCACCGCCATCGTCTCTGAGCTTGCATTCCTGAATTATTGCCAGCCTCTTCATCCTCTTGATGGTATAAATCGTATTCTGTTAGATCACATTCAGTGTGTGTTGAGGCAAATGGAGCAGAGTGCTGTGTTTGGTCTGTTGATCATGGCTTTGATGGTGAGCTACGAGTTCGCCGGCGCCGACGGCTTCACGGCGTCAGGGTGGACCAAGGCCAGCGCGACGTTCTATGGCGGAAGTGATGCCTCCGGAACGATGGGTACATTTTAGTATTTAATTACTCGGAACATCCTTGATTCTTGTATATATTATCTGAGTTGTAATTTATGTAGGCGGAGCTTGTGGGTACGGCAACCTGTACACGACGGGATACGGCACCCGGACGGCGGCGCTGAGCACAGCTCTGTTCGATGAAGGCACGTCGTGCGGGCAGTGCTATAAGATCATCTGCGACCACAAGGCGGACCCGCAGTGGTGCCTCTCCGGCGTCTCCATCACCGTCACTGCCACCAACTTCTGCCCGCCCAACTTCGCCCTCCCCAACGACGACGGCGGCTGGTGCAACCCCCCAAGGCAGCACTTCGACATGGCCCAGCCCGCCTGGGAGAAGATCGGCATCTACCGTGCCGGTATTGTCCCAGTGCTCTTCCAGAGGTAGTCATCGATCGATCGATTTCGATGCATTGATCGATTGGATTTCATTTCCTAACGAAACAATTGTGATCAAAGCAGAGTACCCTGCAAGAAACATGGAGGCGTCCGGTTCACCATCAACGGGCAAGACTACTTCGAGCTGGTGCTGGTCAGTAACGTCGCCGGCGCAGGGTCGGTTCAGTCCATCGCCGTGAAGGGATCCAAGACCGGGTGGCTGCCGATGTCCAGGAACTGGGGCGCAAATTGGCAGTCCAACGCCCACCTCAACGGCCAGTCTCTGTCCTTCAAGGTCACCGTCACCGACGGCCAGACTCTAGTCTTCGCCGAAATCATGCCGGCCAACTGGGCGTTCGGCCAGACCTACTCCAGCCACTTGCAGTTCAACTGAAGAAGAAAACGAAGAAGAAGCTGATATATCCATGAAAAATTCAACTTTTGGCTGAGGCATGCTAACTCTTTGCCAAAGTTGCCCGCCATCATCGATCTCCGTTTGAATCAGAGCTGTAATTATTTAAGGATTAAGATTCAAGAATGTCTGTTAAGAAAAAACAAAAAATAAAATGAAAAATTAAAATTTTCATTGTCAGATCTCAGAATCCTTGTTTTAATTCTGATCTATCATAGCCTGATAAAAGCTAAGGCTACTCTATTCTAAATAGTTACAAAGCAAAGCCATACATGAACCAGGATTCAAGCATCCCTGCTTCCTTAATTTAGTTACTTAATTATACTATACAATAAATAGAAGACAGGGAATCCTACTATATTAGATTTCTTGCAATCATTAGTCTCTCCTGGTGAACATTGATCACACACTGTATCTAAAGGTAGCATCTTCATAACCCTCACCTAACAAAGCTGCAAGACTTATGCCATCGTCAATAAGTTTAATGCAAATTAAAGTCCACATGGACACAATCTAATTTCACGTCTCCTTTAACATCTCTCACTGTTCTCTCCCGGGGCTATGATACAGCAAAAGGACGATTAAGTATCATCTTAAATATTTACAATTCGATCCTCAGCTATGGTGTATTTTATAAAAATTTTATCTCCAAATTGGACACGAACCCTGGGACGTTGGGCTTCTAGACCACCCGCAGCGAGCGCTTTCCAATTTACCCTGACAGCCGATGAAAAACTTGTTGGATATTTAGTTCTTAAAAAGGACCAAATATGGTATTGCAAAGAAAAATCGACGTGCTATCAAATGAAAATCAGAATTAACTTCAAAAACGAAATCTACGTTTCGCGTAAATGAATCTAGATTATTAATTTGCTCAAAACTGATTACGGGTGAATAAGAAATTAATTGTTTAAAGTTAGCAAAAAATTGACATAGAAGAAAATAGATGGGGAATAGTACCACATTTGAAATTTTCAAAGGAGTTTGCCTTCTTATATGTGTTCCTGTGTTAATGAAGTTAAAAAAAAGAAAAATACAGATGATCTCTTCTCACAGGCGAGCAGGTGCTCGCACCTGCCAGCCTGACACCCGCCACACGCAGCTTAAATTTATGCTCCAAATGACGTGACACTCAGTGACGTGTTGTATGATGTGGCAGTGCCTACGTGACACTCCAGTAGGAGGAGAGATGACTGAACTACTGATTGGGCGAACGAATGATAACCGTTGGATCGAAGAGGGGTGCTGGATCGCAAGTAACGCGATCTGGAGTGTTGATCACGAAGAGTCGCGATCTGACCGTTGGTGATGAGACTTGATCTGAAGCGTCAGATCGAATTGGCGGCTGAGATCAAAAGGGAGATTTGAAGGGTTGCAACCATCCAGATCTAATGGATGAGATCAGAGGGCTATCTGAAGGGTTACAACCCACTAGATCGAACGACCCAAATTAATCCTAAACCAATGGTCACACCCACTCGCTAAAGGATACCTCACTTCTTCCCTTGTATAAATAGAGTCTGACCCCTAGATGATAGATTCATCCATTCAATCATCAAAAGTTCATTAACATTCATCTTATCTTGTGCATCCAGAGTTCAAAAAGCATACGAGAATGTTCGTTGGTCTTGAAATTTATAGTGCTGCTATTTCGAGACATTGCATCTTGGGAAACGAATTGCTACTATCCATGAGCACATGTAAAGGAGCAATATCGTTTTACGGAGATAGTGTTGAACACTAGTCTCGACGATATATCATATCAGTTTGTATCCTCCCGACAGCAACTCCAGAATCGACACCTAACAATCATAAAACGATATTGTGCAAACTGATATGACATTGATCAATGATGTTCCGACCGTCGTTCTGGACGGAGAGAAGCCGGAGAAATTCAAAGGAGCCGATTTCAAACGATGACAATAGAAGATGCTGTTCTATCTGACAACGCTAATTCTCGTACAATTTTTGCGTGAAGACCCACAAGCCACAAAGAAAGGTGATGCCAACAACAAGGTTGTATATAATACATAGTCGCATGGAGATTTCCTGTGCCGCAACTACGTTCTCAACGCATTAGACGACACATTGTATAACGTGTATAGTCCGATGGACACGGCAAAATCTTTGTGGGAATCACTAGAAAAGAAATATAAAACCGAAAATGTCGAATTGAAGAAATTCATCGTTGGCCGATTTTTGGATTTCAAGATGGTGGATTTCAAGAGCGTAACATCTCAAGTCCAAGATATGCAACTGATACTGCATGATCTGGTTGCCGAAGGCATGAAGCTGAACGAGTCGTTCAAAGTAACCACGATAATCGAGAAACTCCCTCTGTCGTGAAAGGATTTCAAAAATTACCTCAAGTATAATCAAAAGAAGATGGGACTTGAAGACCTAATCCTGAGGCTACGAATAGAGGAGGATAATCGAAAGTTATCCGACTCTAGAGGAACGAAATGAGTTATCGACGAGATATTCAACATGGTTGAGCCGAACGCCAAGAAGCCAAAGCAATTCGCGAAGAAGGCTTAAGGCAAGAAATTCAAGGCCTCGTGCTACAACTGTGGAAATCTAGAACACCTGTCCAAAGATTGTAGACGCCCGAAGAAACCAACCAAGAGTCAAAAGGATACTGCGAACTATGTCATAACTTCTGATGATAAACTCCTCAATTTATCGGAAATGAATCTCACTACGGTCATGTTTGAAGCCAACGCGGTGGTGGACAACCCGAAGCAGTGGTGGATCGATACTGGAGCAACACATCACATCTATTCTGATAAGACGATGTTCTCCGAGTATACATCGATAAGTGGAAGAAAGCTCTATATGGGCAATTCCACTACATCGCCGATTGTCGAACTCGGGAAAGTTGTCATGAAGATGACATCTGAGAAGGAGCTAACACTCATTGATGTACTTTATGTTCCCGACATCAGAAAGAACCTAGTTTCTGGATCGACACTTGTCAAGGCCGACTTTAGACTAGTGTTCCAGTTAAACAACTTTGTACTTACCAAGAATGGTGTCTTCGTAGGTAAGGGATATTTAGAACAAAGTCTGTTCAAAATGATTGTAATGACTGTACATCATGAATTTGATGGTAATAAAATAAAAGCTTCCAGTTACGTTGTTGAGTATCTTAATTTATGGCATGATCGACTTGGATATGTTAATAATGATACTCTGAAATGTCTCGTCAAATTAAATTTATTACGAAATGTCAATGTTGATGAAATGCACAAATTAGAAGTGTGTGTGGAAGCTACGATGATGAGACTACCTTTTCATTCAGTCAAAAGGTCAACAACTCCTCTAGAATTGATACATAGTGATCTATGTGACTTAAAATTTGTACAAACTAGAGGAGGTAAAAAATATTTTATTACTTTTATCGATGACTACATGAGGTTCTGTTATGTCTTTCTTTTAAGAAGTAAAGATAAAGCCTTAGAGTGATGATGAACCAGGAACCAGACAAATTGAACCTGGGGTAACCGGCCCGACCCCACGGAAGTTTCCCACCGGCCACCAGGGTAAATCGGGAAGCGCTCGCGGTGGTCAGTCTAGAAGCCCAGCGGCCCAGGGTTCGCACCCCATTTTGGAGGAAAAATTCCTGCAAAATGCGCCATAGCTGGGGATCGAACCGCGGATGCTTGGGTTAACAACTAGTGACCTTACCGCAGCACCATAGCCCCGGGGGCGATAAAGCCTTAGAGGCTTTTAGAACCTATAAAATTGAAGTTGAGAATCAACATGATAAACAAATTAAAATAATTCATAGCGATAGAGGTAGAGAATATGGTGTACCATGAGTTTGGTTCAGAATCTAGTATTATTCATGTAACGACCCACCTTTTGTTACTAAGCTTTAAGTTACTACTACTTGACTTCCCTTAACTTCGCTCTGAATTTTTCCCCTTTAAAAAAAAACTTTCATTTTATTTGCTTTGCAAGGATTTGACCCATAGACCTCTTAGTTGTAACACTAAAGCACTAAACAGCTGCTCTATACCACTTCTTTTCAATGGTACCAGTCGACTGCTATATAGCCAGTCGACTGGTATCGGCCACAGAAAGTTTCTGGGCGCGGCACCAGTCGACTGGCCTTTTGGCAGTCGACTGGTGCATTGAACAGAAGGTCCTGTTCGATAGCGCAGTCGACTGGTTCTGTACCAGTCGACTGGCACGCCTGAAACCTGCATTTTCAGACTCGAAAATTTGTTTCATAAGTCCACAATTCACATACCTCCAATGTATACAAAGACATAACTCCATTTCTATACTCTATACTAGTTTTATAAACATTTTAGCAACTCAAAACGAATCCAATAACTTGAAATTAGAATCCTTGCGAGATTTAACAAAACTATCAAAATGTAAGCAAAACACTCTAGAGTTTGTACCAAACTTAACCCCTATGCGTAGTTTAAACAAAGTTCTTCATTCTACCACTTCAAAACACCAAAACACATGTTCTACAAGACTTAGCCCAAAGATCTCTTCCACGGTTCCGCCGCCACTGAACATCAAAGCAAGTCCCTTCGCCTCCTTAACTTATGCTTTTTCTTTACCCTTATCTGCAATAGAAGGAAAATGCAACTAATAAGCAAATTGCTTAGTAAGTAAATCCTAACTCACAAATCCAAACGATAAAGGATAAACATGCTATTTTCAAAGAATGCTTACTTCCAAAATACATGCACATGGGAAAACTTACATATACTTATCATGCTCAATCATGATGAAAACATTACTTGCATAAAATATTTGCAAACTTAACATGCTCATACATTAAAACACTAACCTCTTTACTCTTACCCTTTATCATGCTTGCAAAGTATCAATGTGAACTTATTGAAATAAAGACATGTACTCAAAGCTAAAACACTTGTAAATACTTATATACTTGAAAATAATATTCAACTTTCTTTAGGCCTTGACATTGTACCATGGTATCAATGTACCAATTGCGCGCTTCTCTAATAGGTTGTGGGGTAACTAGCCACCATACCCTATTAGAGCTTCTTTCTAACTTTCGGTGAGCCTTCCATTTGCCCGGTACATGTCACTTTCTGAAAATAAAATACTTTCTTACTTACAGTACCTATACTTATCAACTATCTTACTTTTGCATAAATTTTGCACTTAAAACCTCTTACCTTTCTTACTTGGGACTTTCATCGAGCACCTTGCGTGCCCTTAATCCCAACCTCATTTTTGGGACTTTTCACAAGTTAAATCTTATCATGCTTAGCTTACATACACCAAATCTAAACCAATTAAATTTCTATCATGAGAAAACATGCATCTTTAAGAACTTAAAACACACGATAACCATAATCTTAACACATGCATCATAAAACATGGTTCTACAACAAGATCTTACATACGAAAACTACTCCTATTGCAGGTGAGTGATCTACTTACCCTTATCTTGAAGAAAACTCACTAAATCGAGGTATAAACCTAGCGTAGAACTCCTCTCTTCTTCCTTGTGAGAAACCTCCACTCTTTGGCCCTAGGGAGAAACCCTAGATTCTCTCTACTAAAGGGGAAGGAGAAGAAGAAGAAGAATTCCTTGGCTTCCTCTGTTTTCGCAGCCCCTTCCTCGCCCTCTTCTCGCACGCAGCCGCCAACAATCCCTAATCTCTCTTACATGACTTAAGCGGGGTTAATATATCTCTTAATGAAAAGGCCTAACTACCTTATAACATTATTTCTCTCCACCTTTTTCTATGCTTGATACCCTAGCCCAGCCGATCACTTGGATACCCTTAAGGCTTTGCTTCCTTTGTGGTCGCGGGATCAAATCCCACCCGACCCCTTATTTGTTTCTTTTTATTTTTAATCCGAAAAAATACCATAAAATTTTGAAAAATCCCTAATAATACCAAAAAATTATTGGGTGTTACAATCCTCCCTACCTTATAAAAAGTTCGTCCTTGAACTTAGAACAGCTCTGGTTACCTTTACCTCATGCTATCTTCTGATTCCCAAGTTGCCTCTTCATACTTCTGATTCAACCATAAGACTTTCACTAATGGTACCACTTTGTTCCTCAGCTTCTTATCTGCTCGATCTATTATCTGAATAGGTCGACTTTCATAACTGAGATCTTCTTGCACTTGTACCATCTGTGGCTCAATCACTTGGTTGGCATCTGGGATATGCTTCTTTAGCATTGAGACATGGAACACATTGTGTATTGCTGACATCTCTGAGGGTAGCTCCAACTCATAAGCTATTTTGCCAACTCTTTTCGTCACTGGGTAGGGCCCCACGTATCGAGGACTTAGCTTGCCTTTCTTGTCAAATCTCATCACACCTTTCATAGGAGCTACTTTGAGGAAAACTGTATCCCCAACTTCAAACTCTAACGGCCTACGGCGTACATCGGCGTAGCTCTTCTGCCTACTCTGAGCAGTTTCTATTCTCTGGCGGATACTCCTTATAGCTTCTGTGGTATCATCTATGAGATCAGTCTGTGACCCCATTTCTTTCTTCTCACTACCTTCATACCAACAGAGGGGAGATCTGCACTTCCTACCATAAAGAGCTTCATAGGGTGCCATACCAATAGTGGCTTGGTAACTGTTGTTGTAGGCAAACTCAGCTAAACATAAATACTTGCACCAACTGCCCTTGAAGTCCAATGCACAAGCTCTGAGCATATCTTCTAGAACCTGATTCACTCTCTCTGTCTGTCCATCAGTCTGGGGATGGAAAGCTGTGCTGAATTTCAGTTTGGTGCCTAACGCGGTCTGTACGCACTCCCAAAAGTGTGAAGTGAAACGACCATCCCTATCAGAGATAATGGTCTTCGGGACTCCGTGTAGTCGGATCACTTCCTGCACATATAATTGGGCTAACTTTTCAATTGAGTAAGACACTCTGATTGCCAAAAAGTGGGCAGACTTGGTCAATCTGTCTACTATCACCCAAATAGCATCATAGCCATTAGTTGTCTTTGGTATACCAACTATGAAATCCATGGCTATGTCTTCCCATTTCCACTCTGGAATCTGAATGGGCTGTAGGACACCTCCTGGTCTCTGGTGTTCTGCTTTAACTCTCTGACATGTCAGGCAGGTGCTGACATACTTAGCTATGTCTCTCTTCATCCCTGCCACCAAAATCTTCTTTTCAAATCCTGGTACATCTTAGTGGAACCAGGATGCATTGAGTAGGGAGTTCCATGAGCTTCTTCAAGAATCTTCTTCCTCAGCTCTTCATGATTGGGGACACATAAACGGTCACCATAGTAGAGTATCCCACTGTCAGATACTCTAAACTCTTTACTCTCCCCTTCTTGCATCTCCTGCTTGATCCTTTGGAGATCAGAATCCTCAGCTTGCTCTTTCTGTATCTCTTCAAGCAAAGTCGACTCTAGTGTCAATAGAGCTAGCTGCCCATCAATAATCTCCACTCCATAATCTACTATCTCCTTCTGTAATGGTGGTGCCAATGATGATAAGGACATCAAAGTGGCACAAGTCTTTCTACTCAGTGCATCTGCTACTCTATTTGCCTTACCAGGGTGGTAAAGAATCTCACAGTCATAGTCCTTCACTAACTCGAGCCACCTTCGCTGTCTCATATTGAGGTCTTTCTGAGTGAAGAAATATTTCAGACTCTGGTGATCTGTATAAATCTTACACTGCACTCCATACAAGTAATGCCTCCATATCTTTAGAGCAAAGACTACAGCTGCCAACTCCAGATCATGAGTGGGGTAATTCTTTTCATAGTCCTTGAGTTGCCTGGAAGCATAAGCTATGACCTTGCCTTCTTGCATAAGGACTGCTCCAAGTCCTAGCTTTGATGCATCACTGTATATATCAAAGCTCTTATCACCTTCGGGTACTGTAAGGATAGGAGCGCTGGTCAGTCTCTTCTTCAACTCAAGGAAACTCTGCTCACAGTCCTCAGTCCACTCATACTTCTTATTCTTTCTGGTAAGGGCTGTAAGTGGTGAAGCTATCTTTGAAAAGTCCTCTACAAACCTTCTGTAGTACCCTGCCAAACCCAGAAAACTTCTGATCTCACTAGCATTCTTTGGTTGACTCCAGTTACTAACTGCTTCAATCTTGGCTGGGTCTACCATAATACCTTCCTTGGAAATGATGTGGCCTAGAAAGGCCACCTGGTCCAGCCAAAACTCACACTTTGAGAATTTGGCATACAACTCCTTCTGATGTAAGGTTTGCAATACCATCTTCAGGTGTTCGGCATGTTCTTCCTGAGTCTTTGAATACACTAGGATATCATCAATAAAGACAATGACGAACTTGTCCAGAAAATCCTTGAACACTCTATTCATTAGATCCATAAACGTCGCAGGGGCGTTTGTCACTCCAAAGGGCATGACCACAAACTCATAGTGCCCATATCTTGTACTGAAAGCAGTCCTTGGCACATCACTCTCCTTCACTCTGAGCTGATGGTAACCTGATCGCAGATCTATCTTGGAGAACACTGTGGCTCCCTTCAGCTGATCAAATAAATCATCTATCCTTGGCAAAGGATATCTGTTCTTGATGGTTACCTTATTCAAAGCTCGATAATCTATGCACATTCGCATAGATCCATCTTTCTTCTTGACAAACAGTACAGGAGCTCCCCAAGGTGAATGACTAGGGCGGATGAAACCCTTGTCAAGCAGCTCTTGCAATTGTTCTTGTAATTCTTTCAGTTCTGCTGGCGCCATGCGATAAGGTGCCTTCGAAATTGGGTTGGTTCCTGGGGCCAACTCAATTTCAAACTCAATTTCCCGATTGGGAGGGAGTCCTGGTAACTCTTCAGGAAACACCTCAGGATAGTCACAGACTACCCTCACTTCTTCTCTCTTCAATCCTTCTCCTTGACTTGCATCCACTATATGAGCTAGAAAACCAGAGCACCCCTTCTCTAACATTCTCTGAGCTTGTAAGGTAGATAGGAACCTCTTTGTCTTTCTCCTTGGGTCTCCAATAAACTCAAATGAAGGTTCTGCTTCTGGTGTGAACTTGACTTTTCTCTTGCGGCAGTCTATAGAAGCATTGTACTTGCTCAAGAAGTCCATCCCTAAAATGACATCGTAATCCTTCATCTCAAGGACTACCAAGTCACTGTAGAGCTCTCGGTTGGAAATCCAGATTGGTACTGCCCTCAGCCTCTCAGTAGAGGCCATTACTTCCCCCGACGGTAAAGTTGTTAAGAACTCCTGACTCAATCTTTCTGGTGGGATCCCTAGCTTCTTAGAGAAAAACATGGATACAAAGGAATGGGTTGCCCCAGTATCGAATAACACAACAGCATATTGGGATGAGATGAGTATTCGACCTGTGACCATAGTAGGAGAATTTGCCGCCTCTTCCTTGGTGATGGCGAAAATCCTGGCGTTGGTCGTGGCTGGTGGGGCTTCCATTCTCGCTTGACTGAAATAGGGTCCCTCCATTGCTGACTGCATATGGTGCAACTGGGCTGATCCACCCCCGTACTGAAGGAGCTGTGGTGGAGGCGGCTTTGCTTTAGGACAAGCCTTGGCCAGATGCCCTACTACTCCACAGATATAACATCCGCCAATACTCGACCGGTTAGGGCAAGCCTTCATCATATGTCCCTCTGCTCCGCAAATATGGCATCCGCTCATGCCCTGACGACATACTCCAGGATGTGTCTTCCCACACTTCGGGCAAGGAGAATACTTGAGTTGCTTGCTTGATGCGCCCCCTTTGTTGCCCTCAGAAGTCTTCTGGTCCAACTGCTTCCTCTTGCCTGAATTCCCTTTCCAGTTTTGTTGGTTCTGAGGATTCCCTTGGGACTTCTGGGCTGATGCCTGTTGTTGTTGCACACGTGTGGCCTTTATACTATTCAAGTAGTGCTCAGTGATCAAAGCACTACTTACTAGTTCTTCTGAAGTCTGTGGTCTATTACCACTGCCGGCCACATTCAAAGCTATCTGAGGCCTCAGCATCTTGAGCATCAACCTGACCCTTTCCTTTTCAGTGCTAACTAACTCCGGGCACAAGCGAGCTAGTCGATTGAACTTCTTCACTGCTTCATCTACAGATAGATCTCCTTGACGGAACTCAGTGAATTCATCGTAGTGCTTGTTTGTCACTTTCATGTGAAAGTACTCTTCCAGAAATTCTGCTTCAAAGTCAGCCCAGGTCATCTGATTCACATTCCTCTTAGCTTTCACTCTTTCCCACCACATCCTAGCATCTCCAGTAAGGCAGAAGGATGTGCACTTTATCTTCTCCACCTCGGGCCAGTCCAGTAACTCCATTATACTTTCCACCGTTTTGAACCATGCCTGAGCATCCCATGGTTCACTTGTGCCAGAAAAATTCTCGGGCTTCAGTCTCTGCCACTGGATCAGATATGCTTCCTGTCTCACTTCTCTTGTCAGAGGTACTGGGGGAGTCTCTGTCACCGCTGGTGCCACTACTTGTGCCACTGGCGCCACTGGCGTGGCAACAGGAGTGGCCTGCTGATTAGCCATCAAGGCAGCAATAACTTGCTGCTGCTCAGCAAGTTGCCTCTGAAGCTGGGCCACCACTCCTTGAAGATCTGTGGGTGGTACTGACTCAGTTGACTCCTGTTCTCTAGGAGCTTGCTCCTCGTTGCGGACAATTCTGGGACGTCCTCTTGCCATCTCTCTTGCTCTATGGTGTACAGAAAATAAATAAGAAATAAATGCTCATTATCTCTTACTAACTTACTTCACTATCTCTATGCATACATTAGCATATAATAATAATACTCACATACTTTTCGATCATCATGCACTTACTGATACTAGCAGTCAATAAAGAAAGCATATAATACTACAATACATGAACTTCTTACTTGGCAGGCGGCAGGATTGATGCTTGATGTCAGTGTGGCGGAAGGATGGAAAAATGGCTCTGATACCACTCTGTAACGACCCACCTTTTGTTACTAAGCTTTAAGTTACTACTACTTGACTTCCCTTAACTTGCTCTGAATTTTTCCCCTTTAAAAAAAAAACTTTCATTTTATTTGCTTTGCAAGGATTTGACCCCTAGACCTCTTAGTTGTAACACTAAAGCACTAACCAGCTGCTCTATACCACTTCTTTTCAATGGTACCAGTCGACTGCTATATAGCCAGTCGACTGGTATCGGCCACAGAAAGTTTCTGGGCGCGGCACCAGTCGACTGGCCTTTTGGCAGTCGACTGGTGCATCGAACAGAAGGTCCTGTTCGATAGCGCAGTCGACTGGTTCTGTACCAGTCGACTGGCACGCCTGAAACCTGCATTTTCAGACTCGAAAATTTGTTTCATAAGTCCACAATTCACATACCTCCAATGTATACAAAGACATAACTCCATTTCTATACTCTATACTAGTTTTATAAACATTTTAGCAACTCAAAACGAATCCAATAACTTGAAATTAGAATCCTTGCGAGATTTAACAAAACTATCAAAATGTAAGCAAAACACTCTAGAGTTTGTACCAAACTTAACCCCTATGCGTAGTTTAAACAAAGTTCTTCATTCTACCACTTCAAAACACCAAAACACATGTTCTACAAGACTTAGCCCAAAGATCTCTTCCACGGTTCCGCCGCCACTGAACATCAAAGCAAGTCCCTTCGCCTCCTTAACTTATGCTTTTTCTTTACCCTTATCTGCAATAGAAGGAAAATGCAACTAATAAGCAAATTGCTTAGTAAGTAAATCCTAACTCACAAATCCAAACGATAAGGGATAAACATGCTATTTTCAAAGAATGCTTACTTCCAAAATACATGCACATGGGAAAACTTACATATACTTATCATGCTCAATCATGATGAAAACATTACTTGCATAAAACATTTGCAAACTTAACATGCTCATACATTAAAACACTAACCTCTTTACTCTTACCCTTTATCATGCTTGCAAAGTATCAATGTGAACTTATTGAAATAAAGACATGTACTCAAAGCTAAAACACTTGTAAATACTTATATACTTGAAAATAATATTCAACTTTCTTTAGGCCTTGACATTGTACCATGGTATCAATGTACCAATTGCGCGCTTCTCTAATAGGTTGTGGGGTAGCTAGCCACCACACCCTATTAGAGCTTCTTTCTAACTTTCGGTGGGCCTTCCATTTGCCCGGTACATGTCACTTTCTGAAAATAAAATACTTTCTTACTTACAGTACCTAAACCTATCAACTATCTTACTTTTACATAAATTTTGCACTTAAAACCTCTTACCTTTCTTACTTGGGACTTTCATCGAGCACCTTGCGTGCCCTTAATCCCAACTTCATTTTTGGGACTTTTCACAAGTTAAATCTTATCATGCTTAGCTTACATACACCAAATCTAAACCAATTAAATTTCAATCATGAGAAAACATGAATCTTTAAGAACTTAAAACACACGATAACCATAATCTTAACACATGCATCATAAAACATGGTTCTACAACAAGATCTTACATACGAAAACTACTCCTATTGCAGGTGAGTGATCTACTTACCCTTATCTTGAAGAAAACTCACTAAATCGAGGTATAAACCTAGCGTAGAACTCCTCTCTTCTTCCTTGTGAGAAACCTCCACTCTTTGGCCCTAGGGAGAAACCCTAGATTCTCTCTACTAAAGGGGAAGGAGAAGAAGAAGAAGAATTCCTTGGCTTCCTCTGTTTTCGCAGCCCCTTCCTCGCCCTCTTCTCGCACGCAGCCGCCAACAATCCCTAATCTCCCTTACATGACTTAAGCGGGGTTAATATATCTCTTAATGAAAAGGCCTAACTACCCTATAACATTATTTCTCTCCACCTTTTTCTGTGCTTGATACCCTAGCCCAGCCGGTCACTTGGATGCCCTTAAGGCTTTGCTTCCTTTCTGGTCGTGGGATCAAATCCCTCTCGACCCCTTATTTTTTTCTTTTTATTTTTAATCCGAAAAAATGCCATAAAATTTCGAAAAATCCCTAATAATACCAGAAAATTATTAGGTGTTACAATTCATCAAATAACGGTGTCATACTCATCTAAATCAAATAGCGTTATCGAACGTAAAAATCTGACACTAAAGGAAATGATGAATGTTTTGTTGTAAATTCGGGCTTACTCCAGAACTTGTAGGGGAAAACTATATTATCGACAAATCACATTCTCAATAAAATCCCTCACAAAAAAAATGATAAAACGTCATATGAACTATGGAAAGGCCGCGAGCCATCATACAAATAGTTGAAAGTGTGGGGGTGTTTGGCAATGGTCGAAGTACCCAAACCAAAACAAGTAAAGATCAAATTTAAAACGTTCGATGCGATATTTGTCGGACATGTCCATAATAGTAGTGCATATCATTTCATAGTTCACAAGTCAGACATTCCTGATATTCATGTGGGAACAACCATAGAATCTCAAAATGCAATATTCTTTGAAAACATATTTCCAAATAAGAAGGGAAACGTTCAAAGTGATTGTAATAGAAGTTCTAACGAACAAGACGTTCATGAACTTAGTTGTCGAAAAAGGACTATTGACGATCAAAGCTCAGAGCCACGTCGGAGCAAACGGGCTAGAGTTGAGAAATTGTTCGGGCCTGACTTCATGACTTTTATGGTTGAAATGGACCCAAGAACATTAAGTGAAGCTCTCTCTAGTCCCGATGCCCCATTATGACAAGAGATTGTCAATAATAAAATTGAGTCCATTATGAATAATCATACTTGAGAGTTAGTGGACCTTCCTATTGGTACTAAACCATTAGGTTGTAACTGGATACTAAAGTAAGTATAAAGCTTATGGATCAATTGACAAATATAAGGCCAAACTTGTAGCCAAAGGGTTCAAGCAAAAGGAAGATATTGACTACTTCGATACCTACTCACCTGTGATAATGATTACGTCCATACGAGTGTTGATAACCATCGCAACATTGTATGACCTTGAAATACATCAAATGGATGTTAAGACTGCGTTCTTAAATGGTGAGTTGGAAGAAGAAATTTATATGGAGCAATCCGAGGGATTCGTAGTTTCAGGAAAAGTGGAAAAGGTGTGTCGACTTGTTAAGTCATTGTACGAACTTAAACAAGTGCCTAAACAATGACACGAAAAATTTGACAAAGTAATGTTATCAAACAATTCAAAATAAATGAATGTGACAAATGCATTTATGTCAAAATCACATATGAAGGTTATGTAATCGTATGACCATACGTAGACGATATGCTTATAATGGGCAGTAATCATGAGATAATCATGAATACAAAGAGAATATTGAGCAACAATTTCGATATGAAAGATATAGGTTGAGCAAATGTTATATTGGGAATTAAAATTTTTAGGTCATCTGATGGGATAATTCTAACATAATCCCACTATGTAGAGTCAGTATTGAACATTTTCAATGCGTACGATCTCTCTACAGTGAAAATACCTATAGATCTAAGTCAACACTTAGCGAAAAACCATGGTGATCCCATATTGCAATTAGAATATTCACGGATAATAGGTAGCTTGATGTATCTCACAAACTGCACACGCCCGGATATTGCCTATGTAGTCAACAAGCTGAGTCGTTTTACAAGTAATCCAAACGACACCCATTGAAAAACACTGATGTGAGTTCTTAGATATTTGAAATATACTATGAACTACGGATTACATTACGGAAGGTATCCCGCTATCTTAGAGAGATATGTGATACTAATTGGATATCAGATACAAAAGACTCCAAATCCACTAGTGGATATGTATTCATGATCGGTGGGGGAGCGGTATCTTGGAAGTCCACTAAGCAAACATGTATTGCTCGGTCAACTATGAAATCCGAGTTTATAGCACTAGACAAAACAGCTGATGAAGCTGAATGACTGCGGAACTTCTTAGAAGATATTCCAAGCTGGACGTAACTTGTGCCCACCGTACTTATACACTGTGATAGTCAATCGATGATTGGAAGGACACATAGTAGTATGTATAATGATAAGTTACGACATATACGTCGTAGACATAATACCATTAGATAGTTGATCTCGAATGGAGTAATTGCAATCGAATATGTTAAGTCCAAATATAATTTGGCAGATCCTCTTACGAAGGGGCTATGTCAAATTAAGTATACTACTCATCAAGATGAACGAGATTAATAATCTACAATCGAAATGACTATAGCAACCTTGTTGACTGGATATCCTAAGATCTTGGTTCAATAGGACAACAAAGTTACAAAAGTTATGTTACAACACACGAGATATATTATCTTTATCCCAATCCTAGGATGAACATGTGTTGTCCTACCACATGTAGTGAGGTTAAGCATATGCTTTTAATGACTTCTATACCTTTATAAGGTGGAGTATGGTAGAATACTCTTGATAGAAATGCCACCTATGTGGGTGTGAAGACAGGTCGTTTCAATGAAAGACTCATGAATCCAAGATGGTGTCCATGGCCAAAACGGAACCAACCATGAGAACCAAAAATAGGTGAGATAAGTTCATGTGTGAGTGTTATTGTCTTAGTATACACAAACAACTGAGCAGTTCAAGACATCACGTTCACTGCGCAACTTAGTATGCTCGATAGCATTCTACTACGAAAGGTTCAAAGCCATAAGCTAGCTCTTCCGATGCATTGACTTATCGATTGGACTATTGTAAAGTGACAGTATACATACATACATTAATTTCATTCATGTGGGGAATTGTTGGATATTTGATTCTCAAAAAAGACCAAATATGATTTTGCAAAGGAAAATCGAGGTACTATCAATTAACGAAAGTCAAAATTGACTTTAAAAACAAAATCTACGTTTTGCGTAGATGAATTTAGACTATTAATTTGCTCAAAATCGATTATGGGTGAATAAAAATTGATTATTTAAAGTCAGCAAAAAATTGACATAGAAGGAAGTAGATGGGAATAGTCCCACATCTGAAATTTTCAAAAGAATTTGCCTCCTTATATGTGTTCCTTTGTTAATAGAGATAAAAAAGAAAAACACAGGTGGTCTCTTCTCACAGGCGAGCATGTGCTCGCACCTGCGAGCCCGCCACTTGCCACGCGCATACACGTGTACGTGCGCAATGGACGCTTTGTTGGCGCACTTTGCACTTCGCACTTACGCATCATCACGAGGAGCATTGAGGAGCTTAAATTTATGCTCCAGGTGACATGGCAGTCGATGACATGTCGTATGATGTGGTAGTGCCTACGTGGCATTTAGGTAGGTGGAGAGATGACTGGACTACTGACTGGGCGAACGAATGACAATCGTTGGATCGAAGAGGGGTACTGGATCGCAAGTGACGCAATCTGCAACGTTGATCACGAAGAGTCGCGATCTGACTGTTAGTGATGAGGCTAGATTTGAAGCGTCAGATCGAATCTAGCAGCTGAGATCAAAAGGGAGATCTAAAGGGTTACAACCATCTAGATCTGATTGTTGAGATCAAAGGGCTATCTGAAGGTTACCACCCTCCAGATCGAACAACCCAGATTAATCCTAAACCAAAGGTCACACCTACTCACCAAAGGGTACCCCACCTCTTTCTTTGTATAAATAATGTCGCCTAGATAATAGTTTCATTCATTCAATCATCAAAAGTTCATTAGCATTCATCTCATCTTCTGCATCCAGAGTCCAAAAAGTCTACGAGAAGGTTCGCTGGTCACGAAATTTGTAGTGCTGCTATTTTGAGACATCGTCATTGTATCTTGGAAAATGAGTTGCTGCTGTACATGAGAACTTGTAGTGGAGCAATATCGTTTTATAGAGATAGTGTTGAATACTAGCCTCGATGATATATATATCATATCAATTTGCATCCTCCCGACAACAATCCCGGAATTGACACCCAACAAAATTTTCATGGGACCGGACCAAACGTCCGAGGTTCGACGTCCAACCTCGTTGATCATCTTATGCAGCTTTCGTTTTGCTGACCTTTTGCGGCTAATAGCCATCAAGGGAAGCAGCACAGCCTAAGCAGCAACTTTAGTTGATTAAAGCCATGATCCGTTTTTTACTGCTCCTGCTCTTGGTAATTACTGACTAGTCTTTGGTCCATGAGCATAGAGGCTTCTTATATTTATGATATCTAGTTGTGTTCATTGGATGAGAGGGTATGTCGACGAGGTCGAGGAAGAAGAAGCCTTCCTGGTGTAGGGAGCTTATCTAGAATGAGATGGTGAAGAAAGAAAAGAAATATTGTTGGTAGTGTTTCTCAAAGCCAGTCAATGGGCTCCCTTCCAACATTCCGAAGTGTTTCTTCTTTTATCTTTGCCCTTGCATGTTTTTCTTTAAGTTTGATCTACGTTAAAGCCTTACAGGTGAACTGTGATGCTTGTTAATCTCTGTATTAATAGGAAATTAGCATAATGAAGTATTAGATTCTTGTTTATGCTAGACTGTAAAATGCCTTTTTTTTAACAACTTGTGGTTGGTGCACATGTTGGGGGAATCTATCACCAGCATTATTTGTTTCCCTCTTCCTTGATCGTATCCCTTCATTGGGAGCCACCACAAACACTTTCTCCTACTCTCTTCTAGTCCCCTTTCTCCCTTCGCAGTTGATCCAACCCTAGTTGGTGTGGATGTGAGCCAGTCCACGCGACACTTTAAGAAGATATGCCTAGTTTAAAAATGGTTCTATCGGATATAGTGCAGAAGTTCGGTACGGTAGAACATGGGCCCCACTGTCTAGACCCATGAGGGGCTGGCGGGGGAGGGATAACGGCCCGACCAGTCAGAAGAATGTCTGCAATGGCAGTCGCACCATCGGCCTCGAATGTCACCCCGATTGAATATGTCAGAAAGACAGTTACCCGACTCGAGTCCGAATCCAGTCGCCATTGAGGGGCGCTTCTCAGTCGGGGAATCCTCTGCTCGCTCTCCTGGGGCAGAAAAACTCCCTGCAAGGAGGCCCGAGTGTGTGACCATGGTACGCTGATTGACATACCTCACGAGTGTACTACGACACGGTGTTCCATATTACTGAAAGTTATCATTGTCGGTGCTAGTACAGTTGAAGCCACGCAGGTAAAGGTAGTAACCGTGTCGGTATCCGCCGACTCGGGCCTTACGCCACTCGTGTCTAGATTGCGGGAATCTAGCTGGCACAGTACGACTTTTGACTGATGCTGCTAGAAACGCTAGTCCGTACCATGGAGCCCCCTGCATATGTCAGACAACACGGCGCCGACCGGCTAATTGAAACTGGCCCCTGATCTTGTCCCCGCATAGGACAAAAAGGGGGCAAAAGTGGACATATTTTGTTGGCCCTCTCGGCTATATATAGGACCTTGCATCCCTTACGCGCAAGAATGAGTAGGATTTTTAGCTACAGTATTTTCTGATGAACCTCCCCTTCTCCACTAGATTCTGACTTGATCGTCAGAGGGCCTTGTCGGGAGCATTCCCGGTGGATTACTAACGGTCATTTTCTATACAGAATTGGAGCCACTCCATCGCCAGAGTTCTAAATTGCGTCGCGTGTCGCCTGTCACCCTCCTCCGTCAACAAACCATGTCCCATTATCAAACTGGGAGCCCACCTCAATTGGGAGTAGGAGATGGAAGACCCCAACAAAGTAATGGTCACCATTATGCCGGAGAAGTATGAGTTCTTGATGGTTGCCCGAACTCAGAAGACCTCTCAACTGTAGGTGCAATCATGCCCTAGATAAGAAGTTTCGATGATTGACAGTTAGTTAAGTTTAAGCTAATATATTGGATTTAACATTAAATTTTAGTGTGCAGTAATGCAAGAAGTCCAAGGAATGGTCAATGACCGGATTCTTGGCATGAAGACCTGGAGATGAGAAAGCTCCGGGCAAAAAGCCCAAGGAATGGTCGGGGACCGGATTCGTGGCATGAAGACCTGGAGACCAGGAAGCTCCAGGCAAGAAGTCCAAGGAATGGTTGGGGACGGATTCTTGGCATGAAGACCCGGAGATGAGGAAACTCTAGGCATGAAGTCCATGAAACAAGAGGTTTCGCTGGCATGAGGAAATTGGATCGATTGAGAACACACAGGGATATTTAGGATTGAGAATCCTAAATCTAAGCGTATTAATCGATTAGACAATCAATTGATGAATCGATTAGGAGAAATTCTGCTCTCAAACAGAATACTCTTTAATCAATCAGTCAATCGATTCAAAAGCCATCAATTGATTGGGAGATATCCTGTATGAAAACAGAATGCTCCGTAATCGATTGACCAATCGATTATGAGCCATTCTGTGCGGCATAGAAAGCTCCCTCGATTGGTCAATCGATTAGGGAACCTCCTAATCGATCGTGTAATCGATTGGGACGCATTCATTACTTGAACAGAATGGTTCCGAATCGATTCCATGGTCGATTAAAGCAACCAATCGATCACTGCATGATCCCAATTGATTAAAGTTCAAAATGAAATAATCCTAACCATTCATCTGAGATCCGTATTATTCAACGGCTATATGATAATCGATTGGGACTTTCACCAATCGATTAGTGACGCCAAAAAGGAAGCAGAGAAGTCATTTAAAAGCATGTGGTGAAGCGAAAAGAACTGTCACTGTTACATTGCGCATTCTCATCATCCCTGAGCTCAAGTTCTCTGCTCAAGCTCTCAACACCATCTTCAAGCAACCAAGAGAAGGGGATTCAAGCTCAAAAATTGTAATATTTCTTTTCTTCTTCTCCTTGTTGTTGTTCCTTTTTTGAGAGCTTTCAAGGTTGCTGTAAAAGAGTTTCTCCACCTTCGGTGTTGTTCTGAGAAAGAGGTTTATAGTGAAATCTATGATCGCTGATGTGGACCCTTGGATTAGTCACCTCAAGGAGGTGGAGACCAAATAAATCATGATGTTAGCATTGTATTTGGGGCATTTAGCTTCTAGTTTCCATTGCGAAGAAAACAAACCAACTTGAAGAGAGTTATTCACCCCCCCTTCTAGCTCTATCGGTCCTAACAAGTGGTATCAGAGCAAGGTTGCTTCAGAGGACTCACACCCAAAGAAGCAAGTGTTTGAGCTGTGAGGAACAAGGATGTCTTGAAAGAGGGTCACAACACTACACGACCACCCTACTATGAAGGAAACAATTTTTCATATTGGAAGTCGCATGGAGAATTATCTCATAATTGAAATTGACAATTGGTTTTCCGTTACTAAGAGTTTTATTGCACCAACACAAGATGGGAAATTTGGAATTATCAAAATGGATAGTTAAGCAAAATTGAAGGCACAAGTAAATGCTAAGGCTACCGTAACCTTTCAATGTGGTTTGAGCTCATAGCGACTAAACAAAGTCTGTCCATTCAAGAGTGCTAAAGAATTATGGGACAAGCTCATTGAGCTAAATGAAGGCACAAATGATTCAAGAATTGCCAAGAGGGACCTTCTTATAAATCAATTGTAAAATTTTGTAATGAAGGAAGGAGAAACGGTAAGCCAATTACATGGGAGCTTCAAGGAGCTCTTAAATGGTCTTCATTCGGTTAGAGAAAATGTGGAAAATCGGGACCTCATCAGGTATGCACTAAATCCTTCTCAAGAAACTCACTATGGTCATCAATGGTTGATGCCTTTAAGATTTCAAGGGATTTATCAATTGTTAAATTAGATGAATTATTTTGTGAACTAGAACTGCATGAACAAGCTAACACAAGTCATAAGGAGAAAGGCATAACTTTGGTTGCAGGTGAAAGAAGCAAGAAGAAAAATAAAGAGAAGAAGAAGGAAAAGAAGGAAGAATCCTCCTCATCCGAATCCGAACAAGATAGCGGTAGTGATAGTGATGAGGAGCTATCATCTAGTGAAATGACAAACTTTGTCCAAAGATGATGAGACGATCTAGGAAGTTCAACAAGAAGGATGTCAAAATGATGTTCCTTGATAACAAGAGAAAGTGTAAGTCTCCGGTAAGATCAAAAGCAATGCCTGATGCAAATTGTCTTCAGTGCAGTAAAAAAGGCCACATCAAAGTCGATTGCCTTGAGTTGAAAAGAAAAGATGATAAACTAAATAAAAAGAAGGCTTTGAAAGCTACATGGGATGATTCTTCATCTAGCTCATCAGATGAAGAAATTGGGAGGAAGACTTCAAGACATGTGGCTCTCATGGCTTTGAACGATGTTGAGAGTAGTGAAGATAAAGAAAATCATGAAGACGAAGTTGAGTTGTCAAGCGAGTTATCATCTAGTGATGATGAGGTATCTTCTTCTAAATTAGATAAACTCTATGCTACTATTGTATGCTTGACAAATGCTCTATCTAGATCAAAAGTTAGAGTTAAAGAACTACAAAATAAGTTGAAATTACTCGAAATTGATCCTATGCCATGTGAAGCATGTACACATCATGAAGTTGCTAATTCCAAAAGTGATGAACTTAAAAAGAAAAATGCATCCTTGAAATTGTAAGTAGAGGATCTTAGGAGTACTTTAGAAAAATTTACCTCAAGCTCTAAACACTTGGACATGATATTAGGAAGTCAATGGGCAGTTTATAACAAGGAGGAATTAGGGTATAAATCAAAAGATAAGGAAGTTAACTTTATGTCTCTTGTTAGTAGAAATCATGTTTTAAAAGTTAAAACTGTACAAGCTTGGGTACCCAAGCAATATATTGTAGTGCTATTAGACCCAACATTTGGGTACAAAAACATTTAGTTCATCATGTTTGAACAGGCATGCGCCAAGGGAAGCATCCAACAACATGGTTTATTGATAGTGGATGCTCTAGGCATATGACAGGAGATTCATCAAAATTCTCATCACTCAAGAACAAAAATAAAGGTACTGTTTCCTTTGGTAATAGCGGTGAATTGAAAGTTATTAGAATAGGAGATATTCAAATTTCTGAACAATTTATAATTAGGAATGTTCTATTAATGAAAGATATGACCTTTATTCTTCTAAGTGTTAGTCAACTATGTGACTCGGGATATAGAGTTGAGTTTGACTCATCTCAATGTCTAATTAAGCATAGTGAACTAAACATTATCATGCTCATTGGTCATAGAAAGGAAAATATTTACCAAGTTGAATTATTTGGTGCTACTAATGTGTTTGCTAAGTGTTTCATGACTAAAGAGGAAGAGACTTGGCTTTGGCATCGAAGACTTGCTCACACCAACATGAGACACATCAAAAGACTATCAAAGAATGAGTTGGTGCATGGATTACCAAAATTGAAGTTTCAAAAGGATAAATTATGTGATGCATGCCAAATGGGTAAGCAAATCAAGGCTACCCACAAAGGTAAAACTAATTTAAGTACTTCTACCGTATTGGAACTATTGCATATGGATTTGTTTGATAATAGTAAGCATACCTCCTTGAATAATAGTAGATATTGCTTAGTCGTGATAGATGATTTCACTGGATACACTTGGATGTTTTTCTTGAAACATAAGGATCATACCTTAGAAACGTTAGTTGCCTTTTGTAAAAGAGTAGAGAATGAGAAAAATCTGAAGATAAATAGATTAAGAAGTGATCATAGAGGTGAATTTGAAAATGAAAGATTTGAAAATTTTTGCTCATAAAATGAATATAAGCATGAATTGTCTACCCCTAGGACACCACAACAAAATGGGATTGTTGAGAGAAAGAATAGAGTTTTACAAGAGGCTGCTAGGAGTATGTTAAATGAATACTCACTCCATAGCTATCTATGGGCCGAAGCAATAATACGGTTTGTTACGTACAAAATCAAACTCTAATACATAGATTTTTGAACAAAACACCTCATGAGTTGTGGTTTGGTAAACCTCCTACAATAAAACATCTTAGAGTGTTTGGATGTAAAGTATATATTTTAAACACCAAAGATCGCTTAGAAATTTTTTTTGCCAAGGCGGATGAAGGTATTCTTGTAGGGTATTCCACTCATAGCAAAGCATATAGAGTTTACAACAAGAGATCTAAAATAGTTGAAGAGTCTCTAAATGTGGTGTTCGAAGAAAATCCAACTTCAAGCCCTAATAAAGCAATAGAGGAGGAAGTACAATTTGAATTGGAGAAATTAACTTTAGAAGAATAAAATAATCATGAGAAAGAAGAGAGTGAAAGGGAAGGCATAATTGAGTTACCACTTGGGAATGTAATCACTACAACTCAAGAATCAAGACCCACTAGGATAAGTGCAAATCATCCTTTAGAGCAAGTAGTGGGAGATATTACACATGGGGTAAGAACTCGATCCTACTTTCGAAATGAAGGTAGTCAAATAGCCCTAATCTCACAAATTGAGCCAAAAACTGTAGATGATGCTTTGTTTGATCCGATTGGATTGTGGCAATGCAAGATGAATTATTTCAATTTGAGAGAAGTCAAGTTTGAGAATTAGTTCCTAGATCCAAAGGAAAATCAATTATTGATACAAAGTGGGTTTTTAGGAACAAACTTGACGATAAAGGAATGGTAATGAGAAATAAGGCTAGATTGGTTGCTAGAGGTTTTAATCAAGTTGAAGGGTTGGATTATGATGAAACTTATGCGCTGGTAGCTCGATTAGAGTCTATTAGGATGATGTTGGCATTTGCCGCTCATAAAGGGTTTAAGTTGTATCAAATGGATGTAAAATCAAATTTTTAAAATGTTTTTATCAAAGAAGAAGTCTATGTTGAGCAATCACCCAGGTTTGAAAATTTAGAATTTCCAAACCATGTATACAAGCTTAAGAAGACATTGTATAGACTAAAACAATCACCTCATGCTTGGTATGAACGATTGTCAACATTCTTAGTGTCAAAAGGCTTTCATAGAGGAAAAATTGATCCTACCTTATTTTTAAAGAATAGTGGAGATGATATTTTTGTGGCCCAAGTCTATGTAGATGACATTATTTGTGGGTCCACAAACAAAGACAATCTAAATGAGTTCATAAATCACATGGAAAGTGAGTTTGAAATGAGCCTTGTAGGTGAATTAACATTTTTCACAGGCTTACAAATTAAACAAACAAAAGATGACATATATATTCATCAATCCAAATATGCAACAGAAATCATTAAGAAATTTGGCATGGAAAGTGCAAAAGAAATATCTACTCCCATGAGAACTAACACTAAATTAGACAATGATATTGTAGGTAAAGAAGTTGATCCAAAGATGTATCGTAGTGCTATAGGTAGTCTCCTCTATCTCACGGCTAGTAGACCCGACATATTATTTGTCGTGGGTATGTGTGCAAGATATCAATCTTGTGTTAAGGAATCATATCTATGTGCAATCAAACGGATTCTTCGCTATCTTAAAGGAACTCAAAGTGTAGGTTTGTGGTATCCTAGAATTGAAACCTTTGATCTTATAGGGTACTCCGATTCAGATTATACCGGGTGTAAATTGGATCAAAAAAGCACTAGCGGTGGGTGCCAATTTTTGGGATCCTCTTTGGTGAGATGGTCAAGTAGAAAATAACATTGTGTAGCACTCTCCACAATCGAAGCCGAATATATAGCTATGGGCGAATGCGTGTCTCAATTACTATGGATGACTCATACTTTAGAGGATTATAAACTCACTTATAAAAATGTGCAAGTTCTTTGTGATAATATGAGTACTATAAATTTGACCAAAAATTCAGTTCATCATTCTAGAACAAAGCATATTGAGGTCAAATATCATTTTATTAGAGATCATGTGTCTAGTGGTGATATTGCTCTTAGGTATGTTGAGTCAAAATCAAACCTTGCAGATCTTTTCACCAAATCGCTTCCTGAATCTGAATTTAGCTATTTACGAAGAGAATTAGGTATGTGTCATGTTGAATAATCCCACATGATCACTGCAAAGATAATTAACTCACTTACCTTCAAATGCATCTCACAAGAGCATAGATCTTCCCTTGCTTGTGCATTTCTAGATGGGAGTGAAATGTTAGGGTTAGTCCTCTTGCTCATAATGCTTGTTATGATGCATCACTTTGAGCAAGAAGATTAGATTTACTATAAATCATAAACTTGACCAATCATGGGGAAGACTAGTACTCAATTAATGTGTATTTAGTCCAAAGATTATGATTGTATATTTCAATGAAAGGAACAAATATCTAATCCTTTAGACACACTTATTGTCTCATACCTAGTCCTCTTATACCATGTGATCTTGCTTAAACTCATAACAATTGAAGGATGCCACGATTTAGTACAATTTTAGTGTTTATTAGTTGTTCCAATCGATTGGTGACAGTTATCAATTGATTGGTGGCTCTACCACCTTCCACAGAATCTCGCTGAATCAATTGACTAATCGATTAGTGCAATTTCTCTCGCAGGCACAGAATGAAGATTAATCGATCGATTGATCGATTGTGCACAGTAGTAATCAATTGGTTAATTGATTACAGACTCATGTAATCGATCAGTTAATCAATTACGAACTCTTGTAATCGATCACTGGATCGATTAAACATTGGTTTAATCGATTGATGAATCGATTACAGATTTTAAATCGATTCACCTAACCCCCTCCTTTCATTTAATTCATACCCTAAAAGCAGCCTGTCGTCTTCCCTCTTCCAAAACCCTCGCATCCTCACTCTCCTAAACCCTAGCTACCTCCTCACTCTCTCGACGCCCCGCCGCTGCATCCTATCTCACAGGCGCTCATCTTCCTCTAGCATAGGCGGTGTCTTTGGTGTGGTTGGGTGCTCTTCTTCCCCCGTTCCAACCTCGCCTTCGTCGACACAGCGCATGGCGCCGAAGTAAACCCTAACTCTATCTCAGTCTTCTCTTCGTTACCTACTAATCTTGTGTTTTTGACCAATCGTTTGTTGTCTTGATAGTTGTTGTTCCCCTTGCTCATGTGTTGTTCTTTGTGTCTGCGTTGTCCATATTGTGTCACATATTTGTCCACATTGTGTTCCACATTGTATATGGAATTGTATATGGTGGTCATTTGATTGCATATGGTTTATCATGATAGGAAAAAACAACGAGTAGATGAGTCGGGTGTGGGTTCTTTTCGCCCTCAACCGCCTACGGATGCCCATTTCCCAAATGACGCTTATCAGCAAACATTTAGTATAAATGTTTTCGAACTTATAACCCCTCGATCCCTTGATCGATAGTATTTCCATGACCATTGCCTTGATATCTTTCGATCATTGAAGTGTATAAACTTGAGTCCATCGTCTACTGTGAGAGAGGTGTAAATGTGGGCTTAGTATCTGAATTTTACAACAATTTACACACCTCTGATGGAGTAAATTACAAGACTAGGGTGGTCAAACGTAACCTAGACTTCAGTTATAAGGTTCATGAGGAGTTCTTAGCGTGCCGTCCCTCCACTAATGAGTTTGTGTTCTTTCCCACGTTACCTGACCTATTGCCTCCACCTTTTGAGCATATCTCCATTGCCTCTATGCATCAGCATTTTTTCGAACGTCGTCGTCTGGATGACCCTCATGCCAACATCAATACCTTCTCCGCTCTTGAACTTTCGGCTGAGGACTATGCCCTATACAAAGTTGTCATCAATTGTCTTATGCCTATTGCCTCTCGTGCCCTAGCAATTATTAGACCTTCTTAGTTCTTCATGACATACGCTCTTCGGGAGGGTCTTGATATCAATATTGTTTTGAACATATTCCACTCCATCATTCATTTTACCCAGCCCGTGCATGGTACAGTTCATATGTCTTTTGGTCATATCATTACCGAGTGGCTTGCATCCATGATTATAGATGTCTCTCGTGGGAAGGTGGAGCCCATGACCGTCAAGTACTCTAGGATTTCAGCGCGTTCCTTCTCCAAATCTGGGATGACGGGTGAGTTTGGGGCCCTCTGGTGGATCAATGGACGTCTAGCCTGCGAGGGGCCGAGAGTACGATCCGGGGCAAGCCAGGCTATTGCAGTTGTACTTGCGGATGATGAGGATGACGATCTTTGGGGTTGAATACTTACATTTGAGGAGACTATGGACATTAGGTTTGAGGAGCTACGTTTGGAGGGTGAGCTTCATCATTGTGAGCTGGGGCCCAGCTTATGGCTATTGAGCGTTGGCAGATTGATACACAGTCAGGCATTGCTTCTCTACAGGATATGCTACGCTCTTGGATGAGTGGTCATCCTCCTCCTCAGCCGTCCCTTGACGTTCCACCTCCAGCGATTGCCACCTCTCCGACGAGTCCCTCTCTTCCCAATGTTGCTAGATCTTCGGCTGCCGATCTTGCCTCAGAGCTAGTTGACTTTTTCTTTGTACCCTGATATGTTGTAGTCACTACTTAGTCGTTTCTCATTTTGGCGACCAGTTGTTATGTTATTCCGCATGTGGATGTTTCTTATGATAACTTTTGATGGTTGCAAGACATGATAACATCTTATGCATTAACACCATGAATTACTCATATGTGTTATCTTTTTATCCTATTCGCTTGCATATTGTGTCCATATATTGTATATTGCATAGATTGAGGGGGAACTCTGATTCTTTTATCATTTTGATATTTGGCAAAGGGGGAGAATTGTTGATATTTAAGATTATGCTCTATGCTTGTAATGACATGATATCTTCATGATTATTGATTATGTGCTTATTGTATGTTGAAAGTTAGCTTAAACTTAAATAGATTGTCAAACATCAAAAAGGGGAGATTGTAGGTGTAATCATGCCCTAGATAAGAAGTTTCAATGATTGACAGTTATTTAAGTTTAAGCTAATATATTGGATTTAACATTGTGTTTTAGTGTGCAATAATGCAAGAAGTCCAAGGAATGGTCAAGGACCGGATTCTTTGCTTGAAGACCCGGAGATGAGAAAGCTCCAGGCAAGAAGTCGAAGGAATGGTCAGGTACCAGATTCTTGGCATGAAGACCCGGAGACGAGGAAGCTCTAGCCAAAATGTCCAACGAATGGTTGGGGATCGGATTATTGGCATGAAGACCTGGAGATGAGGAAACTTCAGGCATGAAATCCAGGAAATAAGAGGTTTCGCTGGCATGAGGTAATTGGGTCGATTGAGAACACGTAGGGATAATTAGGATTGAGAATCCTAATTCTAAGCGTATCAATTGATTAGGCAATCGATTGGAAAGAGATCAATCGATTGGTGAATCGATTAGGAGAAACTCTGCTCTCAAACAGAACACTCTTTAATTGATCAGTCAATCGATTGAGAACTCATCAATTGATTGGCCGATCAATTATGAGCCATTCTGTGCGACAATAGAATACTCCCTAATCGATCAGTCAATCGATTCAGAAGCCATCAATCGATTGGCCGATCGATTGGGAGATATCCTGTATGAAAACAGAATGCTCCGTAATCGATTGACCAATCAATTATGAGCCATTCTGTGCGACATAGAAAGCTCCCTCGATTGGTCAATCGATTAGGGAACCTCCTAATCGATCGTGTAATCGATTGGGACGCATTCCTTACTTGAATAGAATGGCTCCGAATCGATTCCATGGTCGATTAAAGCAACCAATCGATCACTGTAAGATCCCAATCGATTAAAGTTCAACATGAAATAATCCTAACCGTTCATCTGAGATCCGTACTATTCAACGGCTATATGGTAATCGATTGGGGCTTTCACGAATCGATTAGTGACGCCAAAAAGGAAGCAGAGCATCCATTTAAAAGCAAGTGGTGAAGTGAAAAGAACTGTCACTGTTACATTGCGCATTCTCATCATCCCTGTGCTCAAGCTCTCTGCTCAAGCTCTCAACACCATCTTCAAGCAACCAAGAGAAGGGGATTCAAGCTCAAAAATTGTAATATTTCCTTTCTTCTTCTCCTTGTTGTTGTTCCTTTTTTGAGAGCTTTCAAGGTTGCTATAAAAGGATTTCTCCACCTTTGGTGTTGTTCCGAGAAGGAGGTTTCATAGTGAAATCTGTGATCGCTGGTGTGGACCCTTAGATTAGTCACCTCAAGGAGGTGGAGACCAAGTAAATCAAGGCGTTAGCATTGTATTTGGGGCGTTTAGCTTCTAGTTTCCGCTGGGAAGAAAATAAACCAACTTGAAGAGAGCTATTTACCCCCACCTCTAGTTCTACTGGTCCTAACACCAACTACCACTACCGACTGGTAGCCGTGCTGCCTGGCTCCTCGAGCCATCGATTGTTGGCCACTCGGAACTAGGGAAGAAGAAGCCCACTTGGGTCATGTGGAGGTGTTCCTATCTGGTCAAGCGCGTCAGCACTGACTTGATAAAGGGAAGGGCCCGCTGACCCAACGCAAACCCCCCCCCCCCCCCCCCGACAGGCAGCCCATTCCCCAAAATATTCTCGAAGATCCTATCCCCAAACACCTCTAATTCTTCGCCATCTCGGAATACTCGGGGGCTAGTGATCTCGAGGAGCATATTATGAAGTTTGAGAGCGCCGCTTTGCTACATCAATACCCAGAGGCGTCAAATCCAGTGCATTCTTGACGACCCTATCAGGGTCAGCTCAACGTTTGTTTGACCGACTCCCGGGTGGGTCTATGTCAAGTTTCATGGAGTTTAAGAGGTTATTTATGCAGCACTTCGCAGGTAGTCGGAGGCATCACAAGATGAGCCTCAACTTATTTACGTTGAAACAAGGTTCGAAGGAATCACTCCAGACCTATATAAAGAGGTTCAACAAAGTGACCATGGGCGTCCCGACCGCCACACCTGAGCTCCTTATCAGTGCTTTTTCCTAAGGGCTACAGGAGGGTGATTTCATCTGCTCACTGATCAAGAAGCCCCCGAAGGACTTTGACAGCCTCTTAGGTAAGACTATCAAGTATATCAACGTAGAGAAGACCCAAACCGCTTGGAGAAAGAAAACTAGCGTCGTTCCAGGGATGGTTCCCCCGCAGCACAGTCGTTCACCGGGCAGGCCCATCGCAGCCCTAGGGGGGCAGTCGACCGAGCTAGGGTAGAATAGAGGCACGTATAACAAGTGGCACAGGGGTGTTTGTCAACCCGGTGGAGGCCATATTGTGCTTTCCATAAAAGCAACACCCATAGCACAGAGGATTATCAGTAGGCCGGCAGAGGTCGAACTCCGACTTCTCGATGTCGGGGCTGTCAGGCCTCACCAAGAGGAACTCCAAGTCGGGCAGGTTTCCCAGTTGATCGGGCGGTAGAAGAACCCACCGAGGCCCGTCAGCAGCCCCGCAACTGTTCCCTCTCGGTGGAACCGAGTCCGAAGATATAGACGAGGATCAGGCCAACCAACAGAATGTTATCAGAAGAGGAGTCCACGTGATCTCAGAAGGACCCACAGGGGGAGATTTCAATTAGCCCAGAAAGCCCAGGTGCACCGATTGGAGATTCACCAGGTAATGATGAATGCTTCCCAAGCATAGGGCTCCCAGATCAGTTTCAGACCACAGGAACACCGAGAGCTGGAGGTCCCTCACGATGACGCCTTGGCCATCACTGTCGTGATCGCTAATTACCAGATCCACCGCACCATCGTGGACACGGGCAGGTCGGTTAACATCTTATATAAAAGAGCCTTTGACCAACTGTAGATCGAGCCGACCTAGCCGGAGCTAGTGGCTACGCCATTGTTGGATTCACAAGAAATAAGGTGCAGCCGATCGGCCAGATCAAACTAGTTGTGTCCCTGGGCAAAGAACCCTTAAAGAGGACGAGGTAGTCCACCTTTTTAGTAGTGGATGCCTCTTCTACCTACAATGTCATCCTGGGATGGCCCGCCCTCAACGAGTTTCAGGCAGTAATCTCAACCTTTTACCTTAAGATAAAATTCCCAGTCAGCGAAATTAAGGGGGACCAAAAAGTGGCTAGGCGATGCTACGTGGATGATGTCCAGTCGGAGAGTCAGAAGATGTGACAACCCTCTACTTGCTGTAATATTCTACAGACTTCCCATTGGGCAGAATTGCACGACGACAAGGAAGAAGTTCAGCTCCTCCCCGGTCGGGAGGATATGAAAATCAAGATAGCAGCTGACCTCCCGAGTGAGCTAAGGCAATTGCTAGTAGGTTGCTTGGCGCAGAACCAAGACATGTTTGCTTGGTAGATAAAAGACCTTAGAGGGGTCCGGCCGGAAGTGGCCGAGCATCATTTACATGTTTACCCAAATGCCCAACCGGTTAAGTAGTGCAAGGCAGATTTTGGCGCAGCATAGAATGAAGTCATACAGGCGGAAGTTGAGAAGCTTTTGGAAGCTAGTCATATCCGGGAGGTGCAATTCCCGGACTGGCTAACCAATATGGTCCTAGTAGAGAAGCCCGATAACAAGTGGCGTGTCTGTATTGATTTCCTCAACCTCAACCGAGCTTGCCCAAAGGACTGCTACCCATTGCCCAGGATCGACCAGATAGTTGACTTGACGATCGACAGCGAGCTCATTTCCATGCTGGGCACCTATCAAAGTTATCATCATGTGCCCTTGGCTATTGCTGACCAGGAGAAGGTCAGCTTGATCACTGCGGGGGGCATGTATTGTTATACCATCATGCTATTTGGGGTCAAAAATGCAGGAGTTACTTACCAGCGTATGATGAATAAGGTCTTCCAAGAGCAGATCAGGTGGAACATCGAGGTCAATGTCGACGATATCTTGATCAAGATCGCTCGGTCAACTGATCTGGTGCACAACATAGAAGAAACCTGACGTACCCTATGGAGGTACGGGCTGAAGTTGAACCCGACCAAGTGCCTTTTCGGAGTGTGGAGTGGAAAGTTCCTTAGCAACATTGTGACCGAGAGGGGTATCGAGGCCAATTCGAGCAAGGTTGAGGTGCTGCTTGACATGCCGCCGCCGCGGAGTCTGAGAGAAGCTCAAAGGCTCACAGGAAGGATCACGGCTTTATCGTGGTTCATTTATCGGGCAGCGGATAAGAGCCTACCTTTCTTCAAAACCCTACGTCAAGCCACTAAATTTCAGTGGGACGCTGATAAGTAATATTTTGTTGATTATTTCAGGCTAAAAAATCCATGTTTGACCCATATTTTACATGCTTAATCTTGAGTTTACCCTAGGTTCCATGTATTAATTCTATTTTGGGTTTAATTGCAAATCTTTGAAATTTTGAGATGTTTTAATATCTAATTTGAATCTGACTTTTGCAGGCTGAAGGAACATGGACCTAGGTCAAGTTGGGTCAGAATCGGGCTCAGATCAAGGCAATCAAGCTTTAGAGAACCGTGAGCCGCCCATTCAGAAGGCAAGTAGATCTGGGACATCCAGGGCAGATCAGATTGATCCTAGTTGAGGAGAGGTAGATCTGACCTTCAGATTGAGATCTGGAAATTTAGGGTGCAATCAGAGAAGATCCGATCATTGGATTGAGCGTGGACAATCTCAGCCATCCATTGCTAAGTATTTAATAAAAAATCCCTCAGAAATTTGGCGTCATCGCGTGTCGTAGTTTCTTCCGAGTTCTTCCTTGTTCTTGCGTCGTTCTTCTCCATTTCTTCATCAAGCGCGCACCCACATCAGAATCGAGCTCGGTTTGAGTTCTAGATCTTGAGATTTGTGTTTCCTTGAGATTTCCTGCTCAAGATTGTCGCTGAGAAGAGCTTGGGAGGGTTTCGCCAGTTCTTGCCAGTTTCGGATCGAATCATACTTGTTCTTCATCTTCATCAATCAGATGCAAATCGAAGGGGTTCTTTGAGTTGCTCTGATTGCTCCTAAATCATCATCGCACTCCATCACAGCAAGTACGAAGAGATCGGAGGATTGGTTCTCTCGACGGTAAAATCTGAACTGAAATTGATCGCGGGAGCTAAGGAGTTGTTGATTTGTCGAGCTATGGGGTTCGTAGCTGTTTCTTGAGTGACAACAAGAAGGATTCGAACTGAGGGATGAGGCTGATGTTTAGTTTCTGTTAAATTGCGTTTCTGAATTCTGTTCTTCGTAGTTCCATTCTGTAGCCGATAACATTTCAGACACTGATCGGTTTGTTGACCGACCCAAGCATCACCTGATCGGCCAGTCGACTGATCAGGCTTGCTTCTGATCGGACTGTCGACCGATCAGGTAGTCCAGCTTCAATTTGTGCTCTATTTTGTTTAAGCTTGATTTGTTGCAGCTTTTCCAACCTTGCCGTTAGACACACGCAAAACTCAATTTTGATTTTAATTCTCAAATTCCTTTAGTTACAGTGTCCTTACACTTAATTTTAGCTTAGAATTCCAATTTTATCCTTTCAAGTTGCATGGTTTAATTGTTACTTAGTTAAGTGTAGTATTTGCAATCATGTTCGTTTAGCTAAATTCATTTTATTCCTGCTATTTCCCTCTAAATTACAAAACAAACCCCCATATTAATCTGAAACCCCCAAAACATTTGACGACGCATAATTCGAGCTTGAATCAAACATCCTAAACTAGTCCTTGAAAAAATACGACTTGAGGCCCCTTTACTATATTTTATCTTGTGAGCTAGGGTTTTCAATCTATAAATATCTAAATTTGAGACCCACATTCGTGACATCTATTCTCGGTTATGATGGACCCAATTACTATGCTCAAAAGCAAAGTGTCACGAGTGAGTCTCAAATTTAGAAATTTATAAAGCTGAAAACCCTTTGGCTAACAAAATAGAAATGTAGTAGAGGGGCCTTAGGTCGTATTTTTCCAAGGACTAGTTGAATGGATGTTTAATTCGAGCTTGCAAGGTTTATTTGTCGTTTGATGTTTGGGTTTTCTAAATAAGAAGGGGGTGTTGCAATAAGGAAATGACAAAATGAAATAAGATGAGCTTAGCTAAAGCAATGAGTGAATTGACTTGAAGTACGGAAACTTAAGAACTATTGAACGGAAACATAAGGACTAAACTTCAATGCGATTATAAATTGCAGAGAATTAATTGCAAGGAAATTAATTTGCAGAAATTGAAACATAGAACGAAACAAGATTAAAGAACTTAATCTTGAAGTGAAGACGAAACAATCTAGAACGACTTAAAGAAATACATGTGTAAAACCAAAGTAATCCTAATTAAACATCAAATCAAATTCTGATCAAAACTTCCCTTCGCCGTCACACGAAGGATGAGCTATGAACCCCCTAGCTCAAAAACCATTAAAGGAAATCTCCCCTGCTCAGCTTGCTATGTTCTACTCTCCTGATTGGTCAACCCGACCGATCTGGCCTTCTTCTGATCGGTCACGGGACCGATCAGTGTGTTCTTTGACCGATCAACCCGATCGGTCAGTGAACTGAAGCCGTGATCTTCACCTTACGCCGAATGCCGAACTCGTTCAAACACCCTCAAATTACTTCGAAAAACCCCTCTGAAGCATCTGGTGGCATCAACTCGATGAAGACAGACACGATTGGATGAAGAAATCAGTGGATCAGAGCTCCGGCGAAACCCTCTCCAAAACTCCTCTCAGCTGCGGGATTAAGTTAGCAAAACTGAACTGAAAAACTTACCCCGATGATCTGAAGCTTGACAAGAACTCGATTATTATGTGGCCGCGCGATCTAAGGAAGAAAACTGGAACAAAAACGATGAAGAACTGAGAAACTACGCCATTTAATTTGGAAGGCTGAGATTGTTGCAGACTCATCCAACGGTCGGATTTACTCCAATCTGAACCAAATTCCACAGATCCTGATCTGAGGCTCTGATCTTCTCGTCTATAGCTCGGATCACTCAGATTTGCGATGGATGGCTCAGATCTTCTTTCCCTTTGAATTGATGGTTGAGACTCTCTTAAACTTGATCCAACGGCCAGATGAGCTCTGATTTGGATGAAACTTCCAGATCTTGATCTGTGGTCATGATTGACTCTATCTTAAACTCAGATTGATCAGAAGTTAACCGATGGCTCAGATTTAGCCGTTCTTTGAACGGACGGCTCATATTAACCCGATACTTGATCCCTTTGATCCGGATCCAATTCTGACTCAAGTCTGACCCAATCTGATCTATGTCCATGATCAATTAAGGCCTACAAAATGATATACAAATTTAAGTGCCAAAATATCTCAATTATAGAATGATTTGAATTAAACACCAAAATAGATGTAATTCATGAAACCTTAAGTAAATGCAAACTTAAGCATGTAAAATGTGGATCAAACATGGATTTTAGAGCCTAAAATAATCAACAAAATGATAATTATCAACTCCCCCACACTTACTCTTGGGCGTCTCGCACAAGCTACTAGTAAGCTAAGATATATCCCCTTAGATTAGTCTTTATCATAGTTAGAAGCAATTGAAAGTAAATTACCTAGGGTTGTCAATTCTCAAAAATCTAAGCTCAATGGACTAGAAACTTGTCCTTAAATCAACAACTTAGCATATTTCATCCATTATGACTCATTGAGATGAATTAACTCAAAAAACCTTGCAAGGGAAGTTTAAGTGTGGCTCTCTTCCTAAGTTCTACATTTTAATGAAGTGGAGCTCTCTCAAACACAACATGGTTCTTGCACTACCATAGACTTGCTTATTATCTACTCTCCACCATCATTCTTGATTAGGATCCACATCTACAAAAGCTTATTAGAACAAGTTAAAGAAATATAGAATGATAGAAAAGAAATGGAAGTTCAATGAACTTGATACTTAAGAATTATAATAAAGGAAGTAAAGAAATGTGATATGACAAGGAAATATGGAAAAGAAATATAGCATGGTAAGAAAATATGGAAAAAGTAAAGAAATATAGTATGATGAGGAAATATGGAAAAATAGAGTAAATGGAAGACTTGGACACCAAATACGCAACCTAATGCACTTTGCCCTCTTTTGATGAGTTATCCTGAATATTTCGGAGTTGTAGTGTGTAAGGATTGACTGGTTGGATGAAAAACCTCAAAATCAGCAAAGAACTCAGTGTGCCAATCCGTGCCAGCTCCACTGATCGGTCACTGGACCGATCAGACACTGTCTGATCGGTCATATGATCGGTCTGTGATAGGCCTGATCGGTTTGGAGATCGATCAGGTGATGATCAGTAGCTAAAACTGCATATTTCGTAGCTGATTTCTGCCTATACTTTTCTTCTTTCAATCAATGCTTCATTTGAAATCAAACCAACTCCTTGTTCCCATCTTTACATTCAGAAAACTCATCAAATACTTGATTTCCACTTGATGTTCTTCTTTCCTTCCTCTTTTCTTTTCTATTTCTTTTCCTTTTTCTTAGCTGCTGATTTTTTTCTGCAGCAACTTTTTTTATGCCTTTCAATGGCTAGCTCCAACTGGCGCAATCTGAACTGTGTAACCTTCAAAACTTTGCAACTTGATACTATGGAATGAGATCTTCCTTTTGTTCCTACTTGATACTTGGTCCAATTGAGCTTGTTTCTATCCATAATTTGAACTTAAAGATATCTCATTGCTCTCTAACTTTTTTTCCCTTCACTTTTCAAATCACACAAAATTTCCTTTTTCTTGCAACTGAGCTGATGGGTATGCTTACAACTCATTCTTGATACGAAAAATCCTTCAAATTGGCACACTTTGCTTGTTGGTTGCCAAAAATTTCAATTGTCCTCAAAATTTGATACAATGCTTGCATCCTCCCCCACACTTAAATTTTTATCTGTCTCGGGCAAAGTAACATTAAGAAACATTAAGAATAACCAATTCCACTGAAAAATATGGTTAGGGAAGGGTAATTGAATACAAAGTAGATAAACAAACAAACTTGCAAAAATGATATGAGAAAGAAAACAAAGTGATTCACCTCTATAAATGTGGTACAATCATAGAAATATAGCTTGAAAGAACCTAAGCAAGTTCTAGAGTACAATCACATGTGTGTATCTCACAAATAAGGCTAATCCT
The DNA here is from genome assembly GCA_024364735.1 of Boesenbergia rotunda. Classification (NCBI taxonomy): domain Eukaryota; kingdom Viridiplantae; phylum Streptophyta; class Magnoliopsida; order Zingiberales; family Zingiberaceae; genus Boesenbergia; species Boesenbergia rotunda. Next base: position 35,544 of record JAGFNQ010002181.1, on the reverse strand, counting down.
CACTAGGTAAAAAGATGACATCTCAAGTCACCAATCTAGAGTCCATAACTAAGAAGTACTCAAGCAACCAAAAGTTTTCATCCAATGGCTCAAATCCTAAGTTTTAACAATCAAATTTAATTTGCTTTCAAGGGACTCTAAAATGATATAAGAAAATCTAGATGGATACATTTATTTCTAGTCATGCAAGAAATAAAATGCCAAGAAGACTAACATGCTATCTACAATAACTACTCAAACGTTTATTAGTAAGAACATCACTCAAAAAGAAACATTTATTGCATAGAAAACTATAAAATGATATTTACAATGAAATAAGAGTGTGAGAAAAATGAATACTCCCCTTCAAATTGGGTAAAGAGCACGTAGCATCCATCTTGGGAGAACTATCCTCATGTGATCAATCTCATAGTGTGCTTTCTCCCTTATTATCTTCGCATAAGTAAATTCCAGTGGCCGGAGACGATTAAGGTTCAGAATCCATTCTTGGGGGGAATAGTTAAAGTCAAAGTAAATCCTATCCCTCCCACTGCCTGCTTCTTAGAAGTCCTTCCGGGAGGTTGTAGGCTGTTAAGTTTCAGTACCCATTCTAGAAGCCTACGGGATCCTGCAAAAACATATAAAGAAAATACCTCCCGCACGCATGCAAGGTAAGAAAGAAATGAAATATAAACAATCTCTACATAAAATAAATCAAGATATGCATCACATCCTATGAAATCAATTTTCGGTATCTCAATGAATTTATCACAATTAATATCCACCAAAGGTACATCAAGAAACTTAGCATAACCAATGAAATCAAACTCCGGTACCTCAATGGAATTTTCACAATTAGGCTCTAAATGGAATGTATCAATAATTGCTTCACAATCAACAGAATCAACCCTAGGTACCTCTAGGAAATTATCACAATTATTTTTCACAAAGGATGTATCAAGCAATGCATTACAACCAATGAAATCAATTTTAGATACCTCTATAGGATTTTCACAAGCCGTCTCTACATAAGGTATATCAAGAAATGTTTCACAGCCAACCAAATCAATCTCAGGTACCTTTATGAGTTGTTCACAATCAATTACTACAGAAGATATGCCAATAAATTCATCACAAACAATAAATTCAACCCTAGGTTCTGTTGGTGCGAGTTACATCAATGATGTTCCTCTTTAAGTGTTTTAATGTTTGACAATTCACTTAAGTCAGTGATATATTGAACAGACAAAGGGGAGCAAAAAAAAAAGAAGTAAAATAAGCTGAAGAAAAGTCCTAGTTAATCTAGGCATCGAACCCCCAAGTCCTAGCGAAGGGCTGCTAGGTATCGAAACCCCAAGACCTAGCGAAGGACTGCTAGGCACCTAGCGAAGGGCTGCTAGGTATCGAAACCCCAAGACCTAGCGAAGGGCTGCTAGGCACCTAGCGAAGGACTGCTAGGTATCGTAACCTAAGACCTAGCGAAGGGCTGCTAGGCACCTAGTGAAGGACTACTAGGCATAGAATACCTAGCGAAGGGCTGCTAGGCACCTAGCGAAGGGCTGCTAGGGAATGAAGACCTGGCGAAGGACTGCTAGGCACCTAGCGAAGGATTGCTAGGTAATGAAGTCTTGGTCCAAGGGACTAAGCAACTTAGCTGAGCGATGACTAAGGACAGGAGTAGAGACGGGTCGGGATTCGGGCGTCTCGAGATCCGGAGTAATTGGAGGCTAAGCAAAAGTCCATCCAAAGGACTGAGTGGCAACCATCTCCTGAAAGGAGTAGGTGAAGGGCGAGTTCTCAGGGATAGGAACTCGTGCTGGTTCGACCTAGGGTTTCATGCAAATCCGAAGTCCGAACCAAGTCCTTAAGCTTAATATTATATGCATATATGCTTTGTGTTTGTGTATCTTGCAGGTAACAAGAACCGGAGACAAAGCAAGTAGAAGAACCAGCCTTGCAGTCTTAATGCAGGGTGCTCCCCAGTGTTGGGGGCGCCCTCATGCACCAGGGCGCCCTCCTGCACCAGGGCGCCCTGGTCAACACTGTTTCGCTGCTGCGAGACCGAAGCACAGGATAAGCACTCAAGAGGGTGCCCGGGATGTTCGGGGCGCCCTGGTCAATGATCTTATCACCTGCGACGAGGTAGACGCAAGGATAAGGTTTGACCGAGTCTTCTGGGGCGCCCCCAGCGTCCAGGGCGCCCCCAGGAGGCCTATATAAGGGGCTTCGACCCCTCTGCTTCAGTGACAACATTTCAGAGCCATTCTGATCATTCCGACCGATGACAACACGCTAAAGATGAGGCTCTACGACCGGGAGGCTCCAGGAGGAAGTGTGCGGCACTTTGGAGGTCCAGATCGACTGACGCTTCGACATAAGTTGTCTTGGTTTGATTTACATTCTGCAATTAAGTTTATTTATCCTTTTGCTTGTAAATCAAACTGTAAGACGGGTTTTCTCCGCCTCCGAAAATTTCGGAAAGGAGACCAATAGTGGACTCACGCCGAGTACATAGGCCTTGGACGTACTGACCCAGGGGGGTCGGGAACCAAGTAAATAAATCCCGCGTGTCCTTCTGTTTTGCATTTATTTTTCTGTTTTTACTTTTCCGCTGTGCTACTAATATTCTAAGTCCAGAACGAAAGTTTTACGAAGATTTTGAACGATCGATATTCACCCCCCCCTCTATCGACGGCACCGATCCTACAATTGGTATCAGAGCCGAGCCGCTCTTCACCGGACTAACCGCCGACGGAGCAAAGACGCCAGGAGTTGAGGGGGAGCCCAGGGGTGAATCAGGTATATTTTAATTTTAAAATGTCCAATTTTAAATTTCATATTATCTGTTTCACGTGCATGGAGAGAGGGCATTACAAAAATCAGTGCCCTACTCGTAAGAATCGTTCGTCACCGACGGCAAAGGAGATACCAGCGCCAGGAGTCCGGAAAAACAAGGATCACGTGCAATGCTTCAAGTGCGAGAAATACGGACATTAGAAAAACAAGTGTCTGGCGAAGGTACACAAGATTTATGTTCCAAAAATTTTACAAGTTCCTGCACTGCCATGTGATAAAGTAGTTAATTTTTCTGATAAAATAGATTTACTGCATAGTAAAATTAACTTTTTGCATGTTAAATTACAAAACGTGAATATGACCAAAATATTAAAAATTAATTGTTTAATTCAGAATATCAATTCAGAAATTAATAAAATTAATTTTGATAATTTATTTAATAAAATTAATTCTGATAATTTATTTGATAAAATTAATTCTGATAATTTATTTAATAAAATTAATTCTGATAATTTTTCTGATAATTTTAATTCAGACAAATTTAATCCTAAGGATAATTCGGAATTCAAATTTGAAAATCCTAAGGATAAATTCGAATTCAAATTTGAATATCTTAAGGATAAATTTGAATTCAAATTTGAATATCTTAAGGATAAATCTGAAATTAATCCTGAAAATCTCAAGATTAATTCAGAAATTAATTATGAAAATTTTAAAGATAATCTAGAGATTAATGTTGAAAATATATCTGAGGACAATTCTGAAGATAAATTCGAAGATGAAATTATCCTAGATAATAACTTAATTATAGATAATATTGAATATTATTATAAAACTTTAACTAGTGGCCCAATTTAGTCCACCTACTATAAGGATATTGATAAATCTAATCCTAAGGAGGATACGGAACTATCTAAGATAAAGGTCATAATCAAAAAAAATTACAAAAATTCAAATAAATCAAAATTATTAGAAAAACTTAAAAAGAAAGATAAAGATGAAGAAGAAATTTTCGAAATAATGAAAATGATGAATTTAAACCCACAATTATTAATTATTCATGATAATCTTAAATTCAAATTAATTAAATTAAATTCAAATTAAATCTTAATTAAATTGTAATTAAATTCAAATTAATTAAATCTTAATTAAATTCAAACTTAATCTTAATTAAATTTTACTTAAATTGTAATTAACTTAAAATTAATTAAATGTTAATTATTCAAACATAAATGAAATTCGAAATTCAAACTTAAATGAAATTCGAAATTCAAACTTAAATGAAATTCGAAATTCAAACTTAAATTAAATTCGAAATTCAAACTTAAATCAAATCAAATTAAATTAAATTAAATTCAAATTAAATTCAAATTAAATTAAATCAAATTCAAATTAAATTAAATTTGATTCAAATTAAATTAAATTAAATTAAATTAAATTTAATTCAAATTAAATTAAATTTAATTCAAATTAAATTAAATTTAATTCAAATTAAATTAAATTAAATTAAATTAAATTAAAATTAAATTAAATTAAATACAAATTAAATTAAATTAAATACAAATTAAATTAAATTAAATTCAAATTAAATTAAATTAGATTCAAATTAAATTCAAATTAAATTAAATTAGATTAAAATTTAATTAAATTAAATTAAATTAAATTAAATTCAAATTAAATTGAATTAAATTAAATTAAATTCAAATTAAATTAAATTAAATTCAAATTAAATTCGAATTAAATTAAATGAGATTAGAATTTAATTTAATTAAATTAAATAAAATTAAATTCAAATTAAATTGAATTAAATTAAATTAAATTCAAATTCAATTAAATTCAAATTAAATTAAATTCAAATTAAATTAAATGCAAATTAAATTAAATTAAATTCAAATTAAATTAAATTCAAATTAAATTAAATTTAATTCAAATTAAATTAAATTAAATTCAAATTAAATTAAATTAAATTAAATTCAAATTCAAATTCAATTAAATTAAATTCAAATTAAATTAAATTAAATTCAAATTAATTTAAATTCAAATTATATTAAATTAAATTCTAATTAAATTAAATGAAATTCAAATTAAATTAAATTAAAATTAAATTAAATTCAAATTAAATTTAAATTAAATCTAAATTAAAATTAAATCTTAATTCAACTTAATTCGAATTAAATCTTAATTAATTTGACTTAAATAACTCAAATAAAATTAATTCAAACTTAAAATTAATTCAAGTCAAATAAATTTAATTGAATCTAAATCAAAATTAAATTCTACTTAAATTAAATATAAATTAATTTCTATCTTCAATTAATTCTTAATTAACCTAAATCCAACTAAAATCTTAAATAACTTAAACTCAAACTAAAATAAAATTTTACCCAAACTGTAATAATTAAAATTAATAACATTAAATATGTCAAAGTGGGTTGACATATTCGCGGGTTAATATGACATGTATCAAATCGGGAATTTGATACATCTTTAGAAACGTAATTAAAATGCTTTGGAATTGTTTGACTCATGCATAATTGTCATGCCATGCATCTGCTACTTACTTTTAATATCTGACATGTCATTCATATTTAAATTTTATGCATCTATTAGAACGGCTATAGGAAAAAGAATAATTGAAACTTGATCAACCTAGTATTGGGTGGAGGTGAGATGATAGTACGTTAGGGAAGCCATCTTGGCAGAACTAGCCGAAGCTACCGATCCAAGATCCAAACTAGTTAGACTCAAACTAGTTTTAATGATATTCCTCTTTAAGTGTTAGGGTCCAAGATCCTGTTGGTGCAAGTTGCATCAATGATATTCCTCTTTAAGTGTTTTAATGTTTAACAATACACTTAAGTCAGTGATACATTGAACAGACAAAGGGGAGTAAGAGAGAAGTTACCAAAGCTGAAGAAAAGTCCTAGTTAATCTAGGCATCGAAACCTTAAGACCTAGCGAAGGGCTGCTAGGTATCGAAACCCCAAGACCTAGCGAAGGGCTGCTAAGCACCTAGCGAAGGGCTGCTAGGCACCTAGCGAAGGGCTGCTAGGTATCGTAACCCTAAGACCTAGCGAAGAGCTGCTAGGCACCTAGTGAAGGACTACTAGGCATAGAAGACCTAGCGAAGGGCTGCTAGGCACCTAGCGAAGGGCTGCTAGGCATAGAAGACCTAGCGAAGGATTGCTAGGCACCAGGCGAAGGACCGCTTGGTAACAAAGACCTAGCGAAGGGTTACTAGGCACCTGGCGAAGGACTGCTAGGTAATGAAGTCTTGGTCCAAGGGACTGAGCAACTTAGCTGAGCGATGACTAAGGACAGGAGTAGAGACGGGTCGGGATTCGGGCGTCTCGAGATCCAGAGTAATCAGAGGCTAAGCAAAAGTCCATCCGAAAGACTGGGTGGCAACCGTCTCCTGAAAGGAGTAGGTGAAGGGCGAGTTCTTGGGGATAGGAACTCGTGCCGGTTCGACCTAGGGTTTCATGTAAATCCGAAGTCCGAACCAAGTCCTTAAGACCACTATTATATGTATCTATGCTTTGTGGTTGTATATCTTGCAGGTACCAAGATTAGAAGATCGAGCAGCCTGCTGAAAGCCCTAGCCAGGGCGCCCTCATGCACCAGGGCGCCCTGGTCCAACACCATTTCGTTGTCTCGATGCCAGAAGCACAGGATAAGCACTGACTGGGTTCAAGATGGGCGCCCGGAAGATCCGGGGCGCCCTGGTCAAAGCTGTTATCAGCTGCGGCGAGGTAGACGCAGGGATAAAGTTTGACCGAGTCTTCCGGGACGCCCCCAGCGTCCAGGGCGCCCCAGGAGGCCTATATAAGGGGTCTCGACCCCCTTGCTTCAAACACGACTTCTAAGCACTGTTCTGCTCATTCTGACCGACTGCAACGCACTAGAAACGAGGCTCTACGACCGGGAGGCTCCAGGAGGAGGTGCGCAGCACTTCGGGATAAAGTTTGACCGAGTCTTCCGGGACGCCCCCAACGTCCAGGGCGCCCCAGGAGGCCTATATAAGGGGTCTCGACCCCCTTGCTTCAAACACGACTTCTAAGCACTGTTCTGCTCATTCTGACCGACTGCAACGCACTAGAAACGAGGCTCTACGACCGGGAGGCTCCAGGAGGAGGTGCGCAGCACTTCGGAGGTCCAGATCGGCCGAGCTTCAGACCTTTTTCCGTTGGTTTGCTTTTTAATTACTGTACTTAAATTTCCATATTATTGATTGTAATTCTGCACTGTAAGTCAGGTTTCTCCGCCTCCGGAAAGTCCGGAAAGGAGACCAATAGTGGACGGGCGTTCCCGTGCATAGGCCTTGGATGTACTGATCTTGGGGGGTCGGGAACCAAGTAAAAATCCGCGTGTCATTCTGTTGTGCATTTATTTTTCTGTTCTTATTTTCCGCTGCGCTACTAAAATTCTAAGTCTAGAACGAACGAGTTTTCCACGAAGTTTCACGAAGATTTCTAACGGTCGATATTCACCCCCCTCTATCGACGGCACCGGTCCTACAAGTGGTATCAGAGCCGAGCCGCTCTTCATCGGACTAACCGCCGACGGAGCAACGAGCCAGGAGTTGAGGGGGAGTCCAGGGGTGAATCAGGTACAATTTTTTATGTCAAAGTTTAAGTTGCATATTATTTGTTTCACGTGCAGGGAGAGAGGGCACTATAAAAATCAGTGCCCTACTCGTAAGACTTGGTCTATACCACCGGCGGCAAAGGAGGTACCAGTGCCAGGAGTCCGGAAGAACAAGGATCACGTACGATGCTTCAAATGCGAGAAGTACGGACACTACAAAAACATGTGTCCGGCAAAGGTACGTAAAATTTATGTTCCAAAAGTTTTACAAATTCCTGCAATGTCTTTTAATAATTTAGATCATTTTCCTGAGAAATTAGAATTATTGAATAGTCAATTAGATATTTTAAATAATCAGTTACAAAATGTGAATATGGCTAAAATGTTAAAAATAAATTATTTAATCATTAATACCAATTCAATAATTGCTAAAATTAATTCTGAAATTAAATCTAAAATAAACTCTGATAATTCTACAATTAATTCTGGATCTAAATCTAAAAATAATTCCGAATTCAAATTTGAAAATCCTAAGGATAAAATCGAATTCAAATTTAAAAATCCTAAGGATAAAACCGAATTCAAATTTGAAAATCCTAAAGATAAAGTTGAATTCAAAAATCTTAAGGATAATTCTAAGTCAGAAAAACCTTTCGATAATTACAAATTCAAATTTGAAAATCCGTTGTATAAATTTGAATTCGAATCAAAAAATTATAAAGATAACTCTGAAAATCTCAAGATTAATTCAGAAATTAATTCTAAAAATCTTAAAGATAATCCGAAGATTAATGTTGAAAATATATCTGAGGATAATTCTAAGGATAATGGTGAAGATACAATTCTCCTAGATAATAACTTAATCATAGATAATATTGAATATTATTATGAAACTTTAACTAGTGGCCCAATTTACTCCACCTACTATGAGGATATTGAAAAATTTAATCTTGAGGAGGAGATAGAATTTTCTAAGATAAAGGCCATAATTAATAAAAATAACAAAATTTCAAATAAATCAAAATTATTAGAAAAACTTGAAAAGAAAGATAAAAATGAAGAAGAAATTTTTGAAATAATGAAAATGATGAATTTAAACCCACAATTATTAATTAATCCTAATTAAATTCGAATTAATTCTTAATTTAATCCTATTAAATTCGAATTAATGCTTAATCTAATCCTAATCCGAATTAAATCTAAATTGAATACAAATTAAATTTAATATTAATTAAATTCAAATTAAATATTAATCAAATTTAATATTAATTAAATTCAAATTAAATATTAATTAAATTTAATATTAATTAAATTCAAATTAAATATTAATTAAATTCAAATTAAATACAAATTAATTAAAATTAAATCCAAATTAAATTCAAATTAATTAAAATTAAATCCAAATTAAATTAATTCAAATTAAATCCAAATTAAATCCAAATTAAATCCAAATTAAATTCAAATTAATTCAAATTAAATCTAAATTAATTTCGAAATTCAAAATTTAAATTAAATTCAAATTAACTTAACATTAATTTACAATTCAAATTTAAATTAAATTCGAAATTCAAATTTAAATTAAATTCGAAATTCAAATTTAAATTAAATTCGAAATTCAAAGTTAATTTAAATTCAAATTCAAACTTAAATTAAATTAAATTCAAATTTAATTTAATCCAAATTAATTGAAACTTAAATTCATTTATTCTGAATTGATTAATTAATTGTCTAATCCAATCAATTCTTAATTAACATGAACTCAACTAAAATCTTAAATGACTTAAACTCAAACTAAAATAAAATTTTACCCAAACTATAACAATTAAAAGTAATAACATTAAATATGTCAAAGTGGGTTGACATATTCACGGGTTCACTCGACATGTATCAAATCGGGAATTTGATACATTTTTAGAAACTTAAATAAAATGATTTGAATTGTTTGACTCATGCATAATTGCCATGTCATGCATTTGCTATTTATTTTGTTAATATATGACATGTCATTCATTTTCTTTATGCATAACTTAGAACGGCTATAAGAAAAAGAATGATTGAAACTTGATCAACCTAGTATTGGGTGGAGGTGAGATGATAGTACGTTAGGGAAGTCATCTTGGCGGAACTAGCCGAAGCTACCGATCCAAGATCCAAACTAGTTAGACCAGAATTTTTCAAAAAGTAATTTTGAAAATGAAATTTCATTAAAAGGCTTTGTCAAGGAAAGGGTGGATGATCCCATAAGGCTACGGCCAAAGAAGGCCTAGTGCCTCGCCAAGACCTGGAAGCCAATTTTTGAAATTCAAATTCAAGCTACTTCTTGTCAAATTCAAATCTAACACAAGCTTCAATTAAATCTTAGAATTAAAATAAATTAAAGAAAAATTATTCAAGCATCTCACAATACACTTATAAGGCAATCATGCTTGTTGTATTGATACATCTAAAATGGGTGAGATGTTAAGGACTAATAAATTGAAAAATATTTTTCAAAATTGTTAGAATATTTTCATAAAAATATATTTTTAAAATAGTGCTTTAACATAATAATGTTTTTATGGAATTCATGCTTGTCTGTTTGATTATATATATTATACATTTTCCAAAAATATATCATTTCAAAATTTGTTTGACTCACTCTATTAGACACAAGCCTATTAGGACAACACTAGAGTTCCTTAAGGCACTTAGATAGAGTCAAACAGTATCGGATACAGGGGGAGTAATTTTATTTGTTTTTTTTCTTCGAAAACTATACTGTAAAAATTACTATTATTTCAAAATACTTTTCGAAAACTGAGCTTTAAATGGATATCACTTGCGTTTTTCGAAAAAGGTTTATGTTGTAAAATTTATCTGTCTTGTTTGATTTTGATAAACCCTAAAGACACAGAGGAAAGTCCACTTCATAATCTACATGGACTCCTAGGACGTGTCAGATTTAGGGGGAGTCTAAATCAAACTTCTGAAAAAGTTTCTTTTAAAATAAATTATTTTAAATTATTAGATTATTCTTTTAATCTGAATTTACCTTAAGACTCAGAGGAAGAGTACTTGTGGTCAACAAGCTTCCCAGGACTGGGTCAAATTTAGGGGGAGGTCAAATTAAAAGAATTATTGAATAATTCAAATGTTTTCATGCGCGATATTTTCAAATCCTATTGAAAACATAAGTATTATTATGCTATCAAATTTTTATAAAATTTTTTTTTCAAAAATTCATCTGATTTTGATCAATTTGATATAATATCTTGAGCTTGAAAAATCCTCCAGGACACTTAGGAAAATATCCTTGTAGTCAACAAGGTTTCCTATGATTGTGTCAGACTGGAAGATAAAACGAATCAAGTATTATAACTTTAAAATTCTTTTACATTTTTCAAAATTAATTATTCTGTGACTTATGATATTTTTGAAATAATAGTTACTTGGGTTGGAAAATTTCCAGGACACTTAGGAAATGTCCTTGTAGTCAACAAGGATTCCCAGGATGGTGTCAGACTGGAAAATAAACCAAGTGAAATCAAATATCATGTTTTCACAAGTACTTATGTCTTTCAAAGACTAATATTCTTTCAAAAGTACTTAATTAAAAAAAAATGCTTGTATTTTTCAAAAGTACCTACTTTTTTCAAAAACCTCAATACATTTTTCAAAGGTACTTATATTTTTTCAACAATTACTTATTATTTTTCAAACTCTGATCTTTCTTCAAAAATCCGACATTTTCTCAAAAGTAGTGTCTAAGTTTTATGAGTTAACACTTAAGTACTAGTTTTATGCTATGCTTTCAAAATTTTACCCTAAGTATTTTCAAAAATACTCTTATTGTTGGCGCAAGTATCTCTGTTTATTTTTGATGTATGACAAAGGGGGAGAGGTGTGCTGCTTAAGTTAGAAAAATTTTCTCCCAAAGATCAAAAATGTAGTTTCAAAATACATTTCAAAACTTTTTTCATTTTTTTTCAAGGATAATGATTTAGCCCCTTTAAACCAATCTAACTTAAGTTATTGTCAAACATCAAAAAGGGGGAGATTGTTGGTGCAAGTTGCATCAATGATATTCCTCTTTAAGTGTTTTAATGTTTGACAATACACTTAAGTCAGTGATACATTGAACAGACAAAGGGGAGTAAGAGAGAAGTTACCAAAGCTGAAGAAAAGTCCTAGTTAATCTAGGCATCGAAACCTTAAGACCTAGCGAAGGGCTGCTAGGCACCTAGCGAAGGGCTGCTAGGTATCGAAACCCCAAGACCTAGCGAAGGGCTGCTAGGCACCTAGCGAAGGGCTGCTAGGTATCGTAACCCTAAGACCTAGCGAAGGGCTGCTAGGCACCTAGTGAAGGACTACTAGGCATAGAAGACCTAGCGAAGGGCTGCTAGGAACCTAGTGAAGGGCTGCTAGGCATAGAAGACCTAGCGAAGGATTGCTAGGCACCAGGCGAAGGACCGCTTGGTAACAAAGACCTAGCGAAGGGCTGCTAGGCACCTGGTGAAGGACTGCTAGGTAATGAAGTCTTGGTCCAAGGGACTGAGCAACTTAGCTGAGCGATGACTAAGGACAGGAGTAGAGACGGGTCGGGGTTCGGGCGTCTCGAGATCCGGAGTAATCGGAGGCTAAGCAAAAGTCCATCCGAAGGACTGGGTGGCAACCGTCTCCTGAAAGGAGTAGGTGAAGGGCGAGTTCTCGGGGATAGGAACTCGTGCCGGTTCGACCTAGGGTTTTGTGCAAATTCGAAGTCCGAACCAAGTCCTTAAGACCACTATTATATGTATCTATGCTTTGTGGTTGTATATCTTGTAGGTACCAAGATTGGAAGATGGAGCAGCCTGCTGAAAGCCCTAGCCAGGGCGCCCTCATGCACCAGGGCGCCCTGGTCCAACACCATTTCGCTGTCTCGATGCCAGAAGCACAGGATAAGCACTGACTGGGTTCAAGATGGGCGCCCGGAAGATCCGGGGCGCCCTGGTCAAAGCTGTTATCAGCTGCGGCGAGATAGACGCAGGGATAAAGTTTGACCGAGTCTTCCGGGGCGCCCCCAGGAGGCCTATATAAGGGGTCTCGACCCCCTTGCTTCAAACACGACTTCTAAGCACTGTTCTGCTCATTCTGACCGACTGCAACGCACTAGAAACGAGGCTCTACGACCGGGAGGCTCCAGGAGGAGGTGCGCGGCATTTCGGAGGTCCAGATCGGCCGAGCTTCAGACCTTTTTCCGTTGGTTTGCTTTTTAATTACTGTACTTAAATTTCCATATTATTGATTGTAATTCTGCACTATAAGTCGGGTTTCTCCGCCTCCGGAAAGTCCGGAAAGGAGACCAATAGTGGACGGGCGTTCCCGTGCATAGGCCTTGGATGTACTGACCCTGGGGGGTCGGGAACCAAGTAAAAATCCGCGTGTCATTCTGTTGTGCATTTATTTTTCTGTTCTTATTTTCCGCTGCGCTACTAAAATTCTAAGTCTAGAACGAACGAGTTTTCCACGAAGTTTCACGAAGATTTCTAATGGTCGATATTCACCCCCCCCCCTCTATCGACGGCACCGGTCCTACAGGTCCCTGGGGCTCAGTGCAATCCCCTACACCTGTAGGATCATCTCCAATGCATACTTTATTAACCATATCTGCAACAACCATATTAGAAAAATTAGGACCAACAAAAACTATATCATCACAAAATAAAATATGAGAAGGGTCCTTTGGAGCTTCAGATTTGAATTCAAGGTTGTCACAAGCTTTTCTATCCATCTCCTCCAATGCCTCCATAGCTAATTCATCATCATCAATTAATTCTGCCTCAACAATCTCATTTGGGATGTCCATGCTAATGCTAGGAGGATCCTCTCTGGGGTGTTGGGAGAAGATAAAAGAAACTTTTTGCTCCTCCTCTTGAGCTGAAAATTTTGGAAAAGAACTCTGAATAGGAATTTCCGGAGGAATGCATGCTATAGGTGCCCTGATTTTTATGTTTCTTCTTCTTCTTCCTTCAAATTTGCAAGATCAATTGAAGAAGGTCTTAGGCTTGCCCTAGGGTCACCTTAAACTGATATAAAATCAACTCCGAGGTTGTTTTGAGTGGGGAAATGGAATGCTAAAAATTCTTCAGAAAAATCATCCCTTAGAATATTTAGACTTAAAACAACCTCTTCATTTCTCAAAGTAAGTTCACAATCATACCCCTTAGAACTAAGAGTAACTTGAGAAGGTGATTGGCTTGATTCTTGGGCTCACATTTGATTCATTTGATTAACCAATTGCCCAAGGCGTCTTTCACAATCTTTAAGAGGAGAATCATATTTTTGTTGATGCAAGAGTTGTTGTAACATCTCCTCCAGCCTTTGTTGTTGAGCCTCAAACCTCTAGAATCCTCAAAGTCTTCTTGATGAATATAGGACTCCTGTTGAACTTGACATGTAGCATTAGGTTGCTCAAAATCATGACTAGGCTGTGAATTCTGAAATTGGAGTTGTTGGGGCTGATCAAATAATTGAATGGGTTGATTATATTGCTGAAAATTTGGTTGACAATTTAGTGGAGGTTGCTGAAAATTATGGGTCTGAAAACTCTGATCATAGGGCTGAAATTGTTGACCAAAAGACTGAAATTGTTGGGGCTGAAAATTCTGATTTTGAAATTGAAAATTTTGATTGTATGGTTGAAATTCTTGCTGCGAAGGTTGAAAATATTGCTATGAATTCTGTATGGGTTGCTGAAAATTCTGATTTGGTGGAAAACTTTGCTGAAATTGCTGGAATTGTGGCTGAAATTGATAATTGGGTTACTGGAAAATTGAATAGGGTTGCTGAAAATCTTGATTTGGTTGCTGAAAATCTTGATAAGGCTGGAATGGTTGAAAATTTTGTTGACAATTCTGGAATTGAGAATAAGACTGCTGATAATTCTGACAAGGCTGCTGAAAGTTCTGGAAATACTGATATTCTGCCATGGTACTGCTTGAATGAGTAGAAAAATTTTCAATAGCTTCTCACTCTCAAGATCACACCCTGCAGTCCTGTCATAAAACAAACAAAAATGGCAGCAACTGTATACAAAAAGATAAAGCAAAAAATAGAATCAAAGGATATAAATATTAAACACAAGCTCAATTTAAACAAACTCAACTAGTTATTCCCCGGCAACGACGCCAAAAATTTGATGGACTCAATTACTATGCTCAAAAGCAAAGTGTCACGAGTGAGCCTCAAATTTAGAAATATATAAAGCTGAAAACTCTTTGGCTAACAAAGTAGAAATGTAGTAGAGGGGCCTCAGGTTGTATTTTTCCAAGGACTAGTTGAATGGATGTTTAATTCGAGCTTGCAAGGTTTATTTGTCGTTTGATGTTTGGGTTTTCTAAATAAGATGGGGGTGTTACAATAAGGAAATGACAAAATGAAATAAGATGAGCTTAGCTAAAGCAATGAGTGAATTGACTTGAAGTACGGAAACTTAAGAACTATTGAACGGAAACATAAGGACTAAACTTCAATGCGATTATAAATTGCAGAGAATTAATTGCAAGGAAATTAATTTGCAGAAATTGAAACATAGAACGAAACAAGCTTAAAGAACTTAATCTTGAAGTGAAGATGAAACAATCTAGAATGACTTAAAGAAATACATGTGTAAAACCAAAGTAATCCTAATTAAACATCAAATCAAATTCTGATCAAAACTTCCCTTCGCCGTCACACGAAGGATGAGCTATGAACCCCCTAGCTCAAAAACCATTAAAGGAAATCTCCACTGCTCAGCTTGCTGTGTTCTGCTCTCCTGATTGGTCAACCCGACTGATCAAGCCTTCTTCTAATCGGTCACGGGACCGATCAGTGTGTTCTCTGACCGATCAACCCGATCGGTCAGTGAACTGAAGTCGCGATCTTCACCTTACGCCGAATGTCGAACTCGTTCAAACACCCTCAAATTACTTCGAAGAACCCCTCTGAAGCATCTGGTGGCATTAGCTAGATGAAGACAGACGCGATCGGATGAAGAAATCAATGGATCGGAGCTCCGGCGAAACTCTCTCCAAAACTCCTCTCAGCTGCGCGATTAAGTTAGCAAAATTGAACTGAAAAACTTACCCCGATGATTTGAAGCTTGACAAGAACTCGATTATTATGTGGCCGCGCGATCTAAGGAAGAAAACTGGAACAAAAACGATGAAGAACTGAGAAACTACGCCATTTAATTTGGAAGGCTGAGATTGTTGCAGACTCATCCAACGATCGGATTTACTCCAATCTGAACCAAATTCCACAGATCCTGATCTGAGGCTCTGATCTTCTCGTCTATAGCTCGGATCACTCAGATCTGCGATGGATGGCTCAGATCTTCTTTCCCTTTGAATTGATGGTTGAGAAACTCTTAAACTTGATCCAACGGCCAGATGAGCTCTGATTTGGATGAAACTTCCAGATCTTGATCTGTGGTCATGATTGACTCTATCTTAAACTCAGATTGATCAGAAGTTAACCGATGGCTCAGATTTAGCCGTTCTTTGAACGGACGGCTCATATTAACCCGATACTTGATCCCTTTGATCCGGATCCAATTCTGACTCAAGTCTGACCCAATCTGATCTATGTCCATGATCAATTAAGGCCTACAAAATGATATACAAATTTAAGTGCCAAAATATCTCAATTATAGAATGATTTGAATTAAACACCAAAATAGAAGTAATTCATGAAACCTTAAGTAAATGCAAACTTAAGCATGTAAAATATGGATCAAACATGGATTTTAGAGCCTAAAATAATCAACAAAATGATAATTATCAGTCTATCGGGCACTGACTGTGACAAATTATTTGAAGAACTAAAACCCTACCTGGCAGGATTGCCTGTGTTGGCCAAGTCGAAGCCAGGGGAGCTTTTGTATGCCTACGTAGCAGCCTCAGCTAAGGTGGGTAGCATGGTGTTGGTATGATAAGGGGAAGTTGAATAGCAGCCAGTGTATTTTTTCGCACATCTACTAAAGGGTGTCAAGTGCCAATACATTGCACTCGAGAAATTGGCATATGTGTTGATATTAGCCGCCCGATGGCTTTGGCCGTATTTCCTTGCACATCCGATAATTGTCTTGACCAACAGTAGCTTGGGTCGAGTGTTAAGGAATCTGGAGGCCTCAGGGCGGTTGATTAAATGGACGACAGAGCTAAGCAAATATGATATACAGTATCAGGCTCGCTCGTCCATTAAGGCACAGACCTTGGCCGATTTCCTTAGCGAGCTGCGCTTGTAGGAGACGGAAGGTTTATGGCGGATTTATGTAGATAGGTCGTCAGCACGGCAGTGAAGTGGAATCGACATTCTAATGATATCACCTAAGGAGGAACAACTTCATTTATCATGAGACTAGAGTACCGAGCCACTAATAATGAAGTGGAATACGAGGCTCTTATCGCCAGATTGCAAGAAGTTAGACACATGGGCGCGAATCGGGTAAGCTTGTACTCAGGCTCACAGCTAGACACTCAGCAGCTTATAGGTTGGTTCGAAGTCAATAGTGATCGGCTGCAGGCATATGTCGAAGCTTACGAAAAACTAAAGGCAAAGTTTCAGGAGGTCCAGCTGCAAAAGATCTCAAGGGAGAGTAACCTTCGAGCGGACAAGCTGGCCAAACTGGCCAGTGCAGTAAGCTCTTGGTGCTCTCTCAGGTGATAGCCCAGGTAGTATTGGTGATGCACATAGAGTAGCAGGCAGAGCTGGAGCTCGGCACTGACTCGAGAGTGTTGGATCGAGAAATGCGAGAGAGGGGGGTGAATGTCGCAAATCGTTCGGATATAAAAAGAGTAAGTGCGCAGCGGAAATAAGACACAAAAACAATGCTAACAAGGAAGTTTTACTTGGTTCAGAGCCTGTGTCGACTCCTACTCCAAGGCCCACGGTCGTTGACCGTTTTCTGCGGGCAATTCTATACGTTCAAGAAAGTTTACAATAAAAAGTATTACAGAATCAGAGTAGTAAACTTAATCAAGCTCTTCGTTACCGACGTCCGGTGTAGATCGAAGTGTTGGAGCAGCAGGACGTCGTCAGCTCGAGTTGGAAGAGTTCTGGAGCGTGTCGTGGAAGCAGAAGAGCGTGGAAGCGTCGCAGTAATTGATGCTCTGAAGAAGGAGGTCGAGGGCCCTTTATATAGGGCCTAGGGGCGCCCTGGTCGACGAGGGCGCCCCCCACGTGGCAGCAGATCCGGTTGTAGCTCGGTCGCCGTCTGATCCCCTTATCCTCGGGATCCGGTTTGACCGGGGCGCCCGTAGGGCTCGGGGCGCCCGGTTTGACCGGTCAAAACCTCATCTCCTCAGCTTCGCAGGGATGCGCTTCGGCAGCTGGCAGTGGGGGCGCCCGAGACACGCGGGGCGCCCGCGACAAGCGGGGCGAAGCGCGTTGAGGTTCTTACAGACTTGGGTTGACCTTGGGGGCGCCCTGGTCGTCCGGGGCGCCCTGCTCGGCTTCTGCCTCTCTCCTTCGAGGCTCTCTGAGCTGCAGATACTCAGTCCTTCGATCCTGCATCCAGGGTTAGTCCAAATAACAATTATATTTTATATAGCCTTAGCTGTCTTGGTTCTGACTTTGGTCTCCAAAATGGAGCCCTAGGTCGAATCGACGCCTAATGTTCCCTCGGAGGGGAACGCGTCCTCACCTACTCCTCTCGGGAGAGTTTACCTGGTGCCAACCGGATCCTCCAGTTGGACTTTTGCCCAGCAGCCCTTCGCCAGGTCTTGAGTTTCGCCCAGCAGCCCTTCGCCAGGACTTGGTTTTTGCCCAGCAGCCCTTCGCCAGGTCTTGAGTTTCGCCCAGCATCCCTTCGCCAGGACTTGGTTTTTGCCCAGCAGCCCTTCGCCAGGACTTGGTTTTTGCCCAGCAGCCTTTGCCAGGACTTGGTTTCCTGACAGCTCTTCGTCAGGTGCCTAGCAGCCCTTCGCTAGGACTTGTTTTCCTGGCAGCCCTTCGTCAGGTGCCTAGCAGCCCTTCGCTAGGACTTGTTTTCCTGACAACCCTTTGTCAGGTGCCTAGCATCCCTTCGCTAGGACTTGGTTTCCTGCACACTCAAGCAGCATTGTTAGATACCAAACAACCCTTAACTTTGAATCCTTTGTCAATATCAAAACAAGGTTCGATCTGGTGCTTCCTGCACCAACAATCTCCCCCTTTTTGATTATGGCAACACAATTCAAAGTTAAGGAAAAAGATAGCAGTTTAAGCATAAAGGTTAAGACTAATAAAACATATCAATTCGTAACAGTCTAAACCCAAATGTAATTTGAACAGTGAAAAGAGAGAGAGAAAAAAATTTCTCATGCTCATTCTCCCCCTGAATAATTAACTTAACTCTTAACTTTGACATTTCCTCTCCCTTTGACATATATCAAAAACAAGCATGGGTGAACAAGGTATCTAACAGGGATTTATGAGTTTTTCTAAGTGCTTTATGTTTTTGACAAAGTATTTTTCAAGAATCGAGTAAAAGCATTTTCAAAACTTTTTACACTTAGATAATTTACCATTATGAAAAAAATTTCAGGAAAAAAAATTTACAACTTTTTATAAGGCAGAAAAAATTTACTTAGGCAAAATTTCCAAGTTTCCAAAAAAAATTTTAACTTTTAGAAAAGGAAACTTTACTTAGAAAATTTTTCAAGAAATTTTTCACGCTTAGAAAATTTTCAAGAAAAGGATTTTTCACGCTTAACAAGTTTTTAAACTTTGGAGCAAGCATTTTTAGAAGAATTTGAAAATTAAGTGTCAAGTACTTGATTGAGAAAATTAAGTAAAAAAATACCCGTTAAATACTTAAGTACTTAAAAGATTTTGAAAAGAAATTGTGTTTTGAAATATGTTTTGAAAGAAGTTTTCAGAATAAATTGTGTATCAGAGCTTATGAGTTTTGAAAACATAAAAATACTTGGTATAACTCTTAAAAGCATAGCAAAAGCTTAAATTTCCAGATTAAGTCCATTTTGAAGAGTATTATGCAAAAAAATATTTTGTATTTGAAAAAAAATTCGAAAAAGAGTTTTGAAAAGATTTTTCAAGTACTTTTGAGATAAATTATGATTTGAAATACATACGTACTTTTAGAAAAGTATTAGTTTTTTTTTTTGAAAATAAAATATTTCACTTGACTAGGTTTCTTTTCCAGTCTGACACAATCCTAGGAAACCTTGTTAACTACAAGGACATTTCCTAAGTGTCCTGAAAATTTTCAACCTCAAGTAAATTTTTAAAAAAATGATAGTACTTAAAAATATATGCTAAAAAGTGTGTGAACTTTTGAAGGTTCAATGTTTTACTTAACTTGGTTCATTTTCCAGTCTGACACCATCCTAGGAAACCTTGTTGACTACAAGGACATTTCCTAAGTGTCCTGGAAATTTTCCAACCTAAGTAAATGTTATTTCGAAAACAATTTCATAAGTCACACAAATTCTAACAAATAGTATTTTGAAAGACTTAGATTTTTGCAAGAGTTTGAAATAAAGCATGTTATTAAATAATTTCTTTAATTTTGACCTCCCCCTAAACTTGACTCAGTCCTGGAAAGTTTGTTGACCACAAGTACTCTTCCTTTGAGTCTTAAGGTTTGAGTCAGATTAGAAAGAACTGTTTAACAAAGACATAAGTAAAAAGAAACTTTTTCTGAAGTTTTTCTTTTGACTTAGACTCCCCCTTAATTTGACACATCCTAGGAGTCCTTGAAGATCATGAAGTGGACCTTTCCTCTGTGTCTTTAGGGTTTATCAAGATCAAAAGAAGCACTTTTGAACAATCTTCTGAGTATGATAACATTCAAGGAGATAAATTTTTGACACCTCAATTTGGAATAATAACACAGTTTAAAAAATTTGAAATGATAATAATTTTTCCTAAGCGATAGTAATATATTAAGGTTTTTGAATCAACTTTTGAAAGCCTTATTTTGAGATGAAAATAAGTTTTAAAGGATAAGGATTTTGAGAAATCTAAAAAACATTAAGAAGAACTCCCCCTGTATCCGACATAGACTGACTTTATCTAAGACCTTAGTGTTGACTAGGTTTGACCATGTTTGACTCAGTTGACTAAGGTTTGACTATGTTAATCATGGTTTGACTATGTTGGAATTATCCTCTGAATTAAAACACAACATAAAAGAAATTTTAATTTGAACTTAATTTTCCTGTCTCACCCAATCTAGGATTTTCAAACAGTTAGCCTTAAAAGTTCTTGTGAGACAGGTTTGAAGGTAAAAATTAATTTTGAAAAGGAATTTTCATTTATTTTGAAAAAAGTTATTTAATTTTGAAAACAGATTTAAAAAAAATAAGTTTAGAAAGCAGAAATTTTGAACACTGATTAAGTGATTTTTGAAACAGAATAAGTTTGAAAAATAGAAATTTTGAAAATAGATTAGAATCTATAATTATTTGAAATTTGTGTTAGATTCGAATTTGACAAAAGATAATTTGAATTTGAATTTCAGAAATTGACTTCCAGGTCTTGGCGAGGCACTAGGCCTTCTTTGGCCGTAGCCTTATGGGATCATCCACCTTTTCCTTGACAAAGCCTTTTAATGAAATTTCATTTTCAAATTAAATTAGGTCATTTTCTGGTCTAACTAGCTTGGGTCTTGGATCGGTAGCTTCGGCTGGTTTCACCAGTCTAAAGAGACCAAGTAGACTTGATCTTATTAGAGTTGGTTTCCCCAACGTACTATCATCTCACCTCCTCCCAATACTATGTTTTCAAATTTCAAGTAATTGGTTAAGTCCTTGAGCTAACTAAACCTAAGTCTAAGCATGGTAAATTGCAGAAATTAAATAAACAATCAATCAATCAAACATGCAATTTAATAAAAAATTATTTAAGTCACTTCAAAATGGTAATAATATTCTAGATTTTCGCAATAAGCAATGTTATGAATTACATTTTCATATGAATTAATCATGTTGTTCATAGTAAATAATGGATTATTAAATACTGTAAATTTACCATTTGATTCCCTTTTGGAGGTCTCCCCCTTGATTTTAGCCATCTTCCCTTTGCTTGATTGTTGCCTCAGTATTTTGTAGTGGTCGCGAGCTAACCGGACAAGTTTCCGAGGATACCTTTCTTTGTCGTCAGATTCTGAGTCTGAGTTGGACTCAGGTTCTAGTTGAGGCCTCTTTTGCAGTTCTCTTGGAGTTTTCCCTGCAATAAAACTTATACCTTTCTCGACCATTATAGTATCTATTTGATTATTCAATTCTAATTCAGAAAAAGATTCAAAATTAGTTACCATCTTAGTCAGTTCGTCGTCTGATTCTACTGGTTCGATTTCGATTCTGGATTCGAGTTCAGATTCTGATTCGGCTATCTGTGCTTGGACATCAAGTACCTCAATGTCGGAGCTCTCTTCGTGTAGGTTGATTAGCTTCTCCCATATTTCTTTAGCACAGTTGAAGGATTCAACTAGCTTGAGTTGTTCGTTAGTTAGACCGCATTGAAGAATTGCAGTTGCTCTTGCATCAGTCTCAATTTGGTTGAGGGTTGGTTCATCCAGTTTGTCCCATGCAATTGATAGTCCATCTTCTGTAGGGAGGTGGAATCCTGTTTGAATTATCAACCAGAGATCTAGATTGTCCTTCAGGTGGGATTCCATTAGACTTTTCCAGGTTCTGAAGTTCTCGCCAGAGAATAGAGGCGGACGAACACTGTTCCATTCTTGATTGGCCATTAAGGATAAATCTTGAACACAAGGAAAAAAAAATAGAGATGTACCAAGACTTGGTCTTGGATTAGTAGTGCGGGAGAGAGAGAAAAACAAGCTCAAAAGGTATTTGCACGAATTTCGAGGTAAAATAATAATAAAAAAAATTTTGAAAATGTTGACCTTAACAATTTTGATTAATGAAGAAAAAGTAAGAAAAAAAATTTCTCGAATTAAGATAGCACGAATTTCGAGGAAAAATATTAAAATAATAATAAAAAAAATTTTACGACAAGTTTTCACAAATTGATTCTTTTATCAATTCTGACTTATGGTGAGAAAATGAGAATTCAGAATTGAAAAAGGCATAAGGATATTTTAAATACACTCACAGATATTATTTATTTGAAAAATAAAGCGAAAAAAATCTGAAAAAAAATTTCAAAGTGGTGGTTGCACCAACTTTGAATAACCCAGCTCTGATACCACTTGTTGGATCGAGAAATGCGAGAGAGGGGGGGTGAATGTCGCAAATCGTTCGGATTTAAAAACAGTAAGTGCGCAGCGGAAATAAGACACAAAAACAATGCTAACAAGGAAGTTTTACTTGGTTCGGAGCCTGTGTCGACTCCTACTCCAAGGCCTACGGTCGTTGACCGTTTTCTGCGGGCAATTCTATACGTTCGAGAAAGTTTACAATAAAAAGTATTACAGAATCAGAGTAGTAAACTTAATCAAGCTCTTCGTTACCGACGTCCGGTGTAGATCGAAGTGTTGGAGCAGCAGGACGTCGTCAGCTCGAGTTGGAAGAGTTCTGGAGCGTGTCGTGGAAGCAGAAGAGCGTGGAAGCGTCGCAATAATTGATGCTCTGAAGAAGGAGGTCGAGGGCCCTTTATATAGGGCCTAGGGGCGCCCTGGTCGACGGGGGTGCCCCCCACGTGGCAGCAGATCCGGTTGTAGCTCGGTCGCCGTCTGAACCCCTTATCCTCGGGATCCGATTTGACCGGGGCGCCCGGTTTGACCGGTCAAAACCTCATCTCCTCAGCTTCGCAGGGATGCGCTTCGGCAGCTGGCAGTGGGGGCGCCCGAGACACGCGGGGCGCCCGCGACAAGCGGAGCGAAGCGCGTTGAGGTTCTTACAGACTTGGGTTGACCTTGGGGGCGCCCTGGTCGTCCGGGGCGCCCTGCTCAGCTTCTACCTCACTCCTTCGAGGCTCTCTGAGCTGCAGATACTCAGTCCTTCGATCCTGCATCCAGGGTTAGTCCAAATAACAATTATATTTTATACAGCCTTAGCTGTCTTGATTCTGACTTTGGTCTCCAAAATGGAGCCCTAGGTCGAACCGACGCCTAATGTTCCCTCGGAGGGGAACGCGTCCTCACCTACTCCTCTCGGGAGAGTTTACCTGGTGCCAACCGGATCCTCCAGTTGGACTTTTGCCCAGCAGCCCTTCGCCAGGTCTTGAGTTTCGCCCAGAAGCCCTTCGCCAGGACTTGGTTTTTGCCCAGCAGCCCTTCGCCAGGACTTGGTTTTTGCCCAGCAGCCCTTCACCAGGACTTGGTTTCCTGACAGCCCTTCGTCAGGTGCCTAGCAGCCCTTCGCTAGGACTTGTTTTCCTGGCAGCCCTTCGTCAGGTGCCTAGCAGCCCTTCGCTAGGACTTGTTTTCCTGACAACCCTTCGTCAGGTGCCTAGCAGCCCTTCGCTAGGACTTGGTTTCCTGCACACTCAAGCAGCATTGTTAGATACCAAACAACCCTTAACTTTGAATCCTTTGCCAATATCAAAACAAGGTTCGATCTGGTGCTTCCTGCACCAACAGAGAGCACCCCTGATCGCCTACCTAATGCATGGAATGCTCCCAGCCGACCGGGAATAGGCGAGACTCTTAATAAAGCGAGCGAGCTAGTATACCTTGGTTGGGGAGGCACTGTACAAGAGAGCCTTCACTCGGCCATTGCTTAAGTGTCTGGACCATGAGGAGACCGACTACGTGATCAAGGAGATACATATGGGAATGTATAGTAGCCACACCGGAGGGCAGGTTATTATTGGTTGACGTTGCTGAGGGATGCCGATCGGATGGTTTCCACCTGGTTATCATGTCAGAAGCACCAAAATCTTCCTCATCGGTCGGTCGAGATGACTAGGGCGTCCGTGGTGTCCTGCCCCTTCGATCAATGGGGAATGGACATAGTGGGGCTCTTCCCCCTAGCCCCCACGCAAAAAAGGTTCTTGTTAGTGGTGGTAGACTATTTTTCCAAGTGGATAGAAGCTGAAGCTCTGGCACGGATTTACCGCTTTCGCCCAAAAATAACTAGGTAAAGAATATGGATTAAGCATAGTTCTAGCCGCTTCATGCAAGACTCGATTTTTCCTTTCTACAACCCCATTTTTGTTGAGGTGTTATTAGACAAGAAAACTCATGTTTGTACCCATTTTCTAAATAAAAGCTAGAGAAGTTTGAATTTTCAAACTCTCCACCATGATCACTCCTAATTCGGTTGATTTTGAGATTTTTCTCATTTTCAACCCTTTTGCTAAATCCTATGAATATTTCTAGAGTTTCATCCTTATGTTTCATAAAGTAAACCCAAGCGTATCTAGAAAAAATCATCAACAATCACTAAATAATATTTATTTCCTACCAATGAAGGGGTACTATGACAATCAAAGAGATCTAAATGCAACAATTCTAATGGTAAAGAAGTACTAGTTAGAGTTTTACCTTTGTGTGATGACTTAGATTGCTTGCCCTCTTGGCATGCATCACACATTTTAATCTTGACATACTTGATCTTTGGTAGTCCTTTAACCAACTCCATTTTGGCTACCTTTTCTATGTTCATCATGTTGATATGCCCAAGTTGTTGGATCGAGAACACCGATAGAGGGGGGTGAATATCGGAAATCGTTCTTTTTCGGAAAATTAAGAGCAAGTGCACAGTGGAAATAAAAATAACACAGAGATGCAGTCGTTTTTACTTGGTTCGGAGCCTGTGTCGACTCCTACTCCAAGGCCCACGGTCGTTGACCGTTTACTTTGGGCAATTCTATATTAGGCGCAAAATAGTTTACAGAAAATTACAAATTAAGTACAGTAAACTTTTAAATAGCTCTTTTTACCGACGTCCGGAGTAGATTGACTATTTCGGGGCAGCAGGGCGTCGTCGGCTCGAGTTGGAGGGATTCCGGAGCAAGACGCGAGAGCAGAAGAGCTTTGAGGCGTTGAGAGAATTGATTATGGAAGCCTGGGGTCGAGGGCGCCCGGGACGTCGGGGGCGCCCCCCACGTGGCCTTTGATCCGCATAGATCTCGGTCAGCGTCTATCCTCTGGATCCGCTTTGACTGGGGCGCCCGAAGCGCTCGGGGCGCCCACATTGACCGGGTCAAAGTTCTATCTTCTTGGCTTCGATGGCTTCTTAGTTCGAAGTAAGCGCATGGGGGCGCCCGCAGCGCAGGGGGCGCCCGGGAGCAACGGGGGCGCCCGGGAGCACGGGGGCGCCCGGGAGTTGAACTGTCGAAGCTGCTTTACTTTTCTTGTGTTTTGTGTTCACCTTGGGGGCGCCCGGGACACTCCGGGTGCCCTGGTCAGCTATTGCCTCATTCCTTTGAGGCTCTCTGAGCTGCAGACACACGTTCCTTCGGTCCTGCATCCAGGGTTAGTCCCAAAACACAATAAAATAATAACTTATTAGTTTATACAGCCTTAGCTGTCTTGGTTCTGACTTTGGATCTCCAAAATGGAGCCCTAGGTCGAACCGACGCCTACTGTTCCCTCGACGGGGAACGCGTCCTCACCTACTCCTCTCGGGAGAATATACCTGATGCCAACCGCTCCTTTGGTTGGACGTTTGCCTGGCGGTCCTTTGCCAGGTCTTGGATACCGAGCTGTCCTTCGCCTGGTGCCTAGCAGTCCTTCGCTAGGGCTTTGTATCCTAGCAGCCCTTCGCTAGATGCCCAGCAGCCCTTCGCCAGGTCTTTGATGACTAGCAACCCTTCGCTAGTTGCCTAGCAGTCCTTCGCTAGGACTTGATGACTAGCAGCCCTTCGCTAGTTGCCTAGCAGTCCTTCGCTAGGGCTTTGTATCCTGGCATTCCTTCGCCAGGTGCCTAGCAGTCCTTCGCTAGGGCTTTTTCTGCACACTCGGTGAACAACGGTAGATCACAAATAGTACTTAACTTTGAATCCTTTGCCAATATCAAAACAAGGTTCGATATGTTACTTTCTGCACCAACAATCTCCCCCTTTTTGATTTATGGCAACACAATTCAAAGTTAAGTAAAAACTTATAATATTTAAGCACGACAGTTAAAATTAATCAATTTGAGCAGAGTAAAC
The DNA here is from genome assembly GCA_024364735.1 of Boesenbergia rotunda. Classification (NCBI taxonomy): domain Eukaryota; kingdom Viridiplantae; phylum Streptophyta; class Magnoliopsida; order Zingiberales; family Zingiberaceae; genus Boesenbergia; species Boesenbergia rotunda. Next base: position 9,171 of record JAGFNQ010002181.1, on the reverse strand, counting down.
AACCAATGTAGTTTTTAAAATTAATCAATTAAACAATCAATGTAGTTTTGACCTAAGAAATTCAGAAAAAAATTTTATTAACATACTTAACTTTAACTTATTAACATACTTAACTTTAACTTATTAACATACTTAACTTTGACTGACCTTTCCTCCCCCTTTTACATATATCAAAAACACACATGGGCGAACAAGGTATCTAATAGGGAGTTTTGAGTTTTACCAAAATAAATTTAAGTAAAGGAGTTTAAAAACATAGTTTTCAAGAAAAACTTTAAGTAATGGATGTTTTGAAAATACATGGAGCTCCCCCTTAATGTGACAACTCTTCTCCTTATATTAAAAAAAACTTGCAAAAACTTGCAACATAGTTTTCAAGAAAAACTTAACAGTAACTTACTTAGCTAATATTTTGGAAACATGTTTTCTTTTTAAAAAGGTTCAACATTTGCACTCATAGAGAAATTTCCTTGGAACATATTTTGTGCATTAAAAACCATTTTTACTTGGAAAAATCTTTAGACAAGTTTTTGCTGAAACATAGATTTTTGCTTAGAAACATATGTCAAAATTTTTAACAAGTTTTTGTTCAGACAAATTTTGTTTACTAAGCAGAATCTTACTTAAACACATGCACTTAAAAAATTTAAAACACTTAGAAATTTTTGCTTTTCGAAAAGAAAAAAATCCTTTCTCTATTTCTTGCTCTCCCCCTTGGCTATATACATATATCAATAAAGAAATATATTTTAAAATAAGTTTTAAGGAAAGGTTTGTGTATCAGAGCCTATGAGTTTTGAAAACATAAAAATACTTAGTATAATTCTTGAAAGCCTAGTAAAAAGCTTAAATTGCACCAACAAAGCTCCACTTTGAAAGGTATTATGCAAAAAAAAAAAATTGTATTTGTAGGCAACTCTTTAAAAACTTCACGTACTTAGAATATTACTGCCTTAGAAAAGTATTAGTATTTTTGAAAAAAAATGTTATGCATTTTTGAAGATATAAGTACTTAAAAAAATGTTATGCATTTTGAAAATATTGTACTTGACTAGGTTTCTTTTCCAGTCTGACACAATCCTAGGAACCCTTGTTAACTACAAGGACATTTTCCTAAGTGTCCTGAAAATTCTCAAGATTCAAGCAAATATTATTTCTAAAGGTATTTCAACAATGATTTACTAAACCACAAAAATATTTTGAAAAATAATGATATTTTTAAAGGCAAATTACTTGTATTTTCAAAAGAATTTTGAAAACTTAGTGTATTAAAACATATTATTTTGAAATGTTTAATAATTCTTTTAATTTAACCTCCCCCTAAACTTGATATAGTCCTTGGAAGCTTGTTGACCACAAGTATTCCTCCTCTGAGTCCTTAGGGGTCAGTTCGGATCAAAAGAATTATCTAATAATTGCCAAAGAGAATACTTGTTAGAAATACTTTCTTTCGATTTAAACTCTCCCTAAATTTGACACTTCCTAGGAGTCCTTGTAGATCATTAAGTAGACCTCCTTTGTGTCTTTAGGGCTTATCAGAATCAAGAGAATAGTTTTGAATAACAGTATGGTAATTTTCAAGAAGATAATTTTAGAAAATTCAATTTGGAATGAAGAGAATTTTTAAAGAATAAGCCCCGAAAAAAATGATAATGGTATTTTAAAATATACTATTTTGAGCTTCTTCTAATTTGATCTCCCCCTAGATCTGACACAGTCCTAGGAAGCTTGTTGACCACAAGTTAATCTTCCTCTAAGTCTTAGGGTTTGAACATAAAGAATCCACACAAAAAAAATTAAAACACTTTTGGAAACTACTTCAATTTGAAGACTAAATTTTCTTTTTGAAAATAGTAAAGAGCTACAAAGGGGACTTCTATGTTTAAAGTAATTTTGAAAATATTGCAGGAGATGTAAATACAATAGAACTCTTTAAAAAAATGCTCAAGTCCGAAAAAATGTATAAATGTCAAGGCTTGGACTGAAGACAATTTTTAAGTGAAAGACGCAAGGTGATTTTTGCAAGTCTTGTTAACCAACACATTGATTTTCAAAAAGAGTTTCATTGTATAATGAAAAAAAAGGAATCAATTTCAAGTAGATAAGCAAGCGAAACTTAAGGTGAACAATTTTAAATACCATGAATTGAAACATTAAACTGTAGTTTTGAAAAGTTGGAATGATTTTTGAGGATTTTGAAATTAATTAGAAATTTAAATTTGAATTTTGAAAGTTGTTCATTTGAGTTAAATTTGAATTTTTAAAGTTTTAATTCTGAAATTTGAAATTGATTTAATTGAATTATTTTGAATTTGATTGAATTAAATTTAATTGAATTAATTAAGATTTAATTGAATTTAATTGATTTAATTAAGATTTAATTGAATCTAATTGGATTAATTAAGATTTAATTGATTTAATTAATATTTAATTGAATTTGATTGACTTAATTAAGATTTAATTGAGATTTAATTGAATTTGATTGACTTAATTAAGATTTAATTGAATTTAATGGACTTAATTAAGATTTAATTGATTTAATTAAGATTAAATTGAATTTAATGGACTTAATTAAGATTTAATTGATTTAATTAAGATTTAATTGATTTAATTAAGATGTAATTGAATTTGATTGACTTAATTAAGATTTAATTGAATTTAATGGACTTAATTAAGATTTAATTGTATTTAATTGATTTAATTGAATTTAATTTGATTTAATTAAGATTTAATTGAATTTAATTTGAGTTTGATTAATTTAATTTAGTTGGTTGGGTTGAACTCAATTTTTAGGTCCTAAGCATCTCACCCATTTCTAAGTGACAAAACAGGATATCCTTAACTGTTTTGTGAGATGCATTAATTTTATCTTTGATGTTAACACTATGATTTAATTGAAGCTTGTATTAGATTCGAGTTTAACAAATAATAATTTAAAAGTGAGTTTCGATAATTGGCTTCCAGGTCTTGGCGAGGCACAGAGGCCTTCTTTGGCCGTAGCCTTATTGGATCAACAACCCTTTCCTAGACAAAGCCTTTTAAAGAAAGACCATTTTCAAATCATTGTTTGAGACACTCTAGTCTAACTAGCTTAGGATTCGGAGAGGTAGCTTCGGCTAGTTCCACCGGACTAAAAAAACCAAATAAGGTACTCCTTACCCTACTTGACTTCTTAGTCAGGCTTCCCTAATGTACTATCATCAAACCTTGTCCTAATACTAGGTTGTTCAAGTTTCAATTTAATCAGGTCCTTAATCTAACCAATCCTAAATCTAAGAAGAAAAAAAATTAAGATTGCAAAAAAAATAAACAAGCAAACAAGGAAAAATTATCTAAGTCACATCATAATTGAAATAATACTCAGGTTTTTTTAACGTCAGCAAGGTTGGGAATTAAGTTTTCTAACATATTAGCCTTAACTAATTTATATAAATTAATTACGTTCTTTGAGGTAAATATTAGATTTTTAAATATTCTAAATTTACCTTTTGATTCCCGATTGGGAATCTCCCCCTTGATACTTGATGTCTTTCCTTTTTGTGTCTTTAGCATCTTGTAGTGATCACGAGTTGATCGGATCAGTTTGGTTCGATCTCCTCCATTGTCTTCTTTGTCAGATTCTGAGTCTGAGTTGGACTCAAGTATTGGTTGAGGCCTCTTTTGTAGTTCTCTTGGAGTTTTCCCTGCAATAAGAAATATACCTTTCTCGACCATTGCAGTATCAGCTTGAATATTTAATCTTAATTCAGAAACCGATTCAAAATTAGTTACCGATTTTGTCTCAGAAAACTCGTCGTTTGACTCTAGTTCGATTTCGTAGTCAAGTAGGGATTCTATCTCATCTTCTGATCTGGAGTCAATTTTGAGGTCGGGTGCTGACTCTTCTAAGATCTCAGTATCGGAGCTCTCTTCGTGTAGATTGATTAGCTTTTCCCACATCTCCTTGGCACAGGTGAAGGATCCGACCCGCTTCAATTCTTCATTGGTTAGGCCACATTGTAAGATTGCAGTCGCCCTTGCATCTGTCTCGATCTTCCTCAGGGTTGGTTCATCCAGTTGGTCCCACATAATTGATAGTTCATCTTCTGTAGGGAGGGAGAACCCTGTTTGAATGATCATCCATATGTCTATATGAGCCTTCAGATGGAACTCCATTTGACTTCTCCAATAGTTGAAGTTCTCGCCGGAGAATAACGGTGGACGGGCGCTGTTCCACTCTTGGTTGGCCATTTAAGATAATCCTTGCACACAAAAGAAATAACAGAATGTACCAAGACTTGGTCTTGGATTAGTAGTGTGGGAGACGGAAAAAATATCCTAACAAAAAATATTACACGAATTTTGAGGCTGAATTAAAAAAAATTTTATGCCAAATTTTTGAAAATGTTACTTTATCAATTTTGATTAATGATAAAAAGGTAAGACTTTAATGTTTGGAAGAAAATTTACTCAGATTAAGGTAGCACGATTTTTGAGAAAAAATAATATTAAAATTGTAACGCCCGAAAATTCTCGAAACTAATTTTAGAAATATCTTAGAATTTATTCCAAATTTATGGATATTTTTATAGAATTTTTCCGTAAACGAAAGTGGCAAAAAGGGATAAAAACAAAAAATCGCATAAGTGGGAATTGATCCCTCAACCTTTTCGAGAGACAAGAAGGGGCGGACTAGCTAGGCTAGTTTACTTTTGTTGAAATAAAATAAGGGAAACAATAGATAAGGTATAATTAGGTAAATTCACCCCCCCATAAGTATAAAAGAGGGAGTTACGAGTTTTAGGTTAATTTTCTCCGAACCTAGCGGCGCCGACGCCCTCCCTCACGCACGCGACCTCTCCTCTTCCTCTCTTGCGTTTTCTTCATCTTCTCCTCTTCTTTTGCCGCCCAAGACAAAGGGGAAGCCAAGGGAAGGTCTCAAGAGGCCCTACTCTCTACGAGAATTCTCGTAGACGCGAGGAGAACGCCAAGGAGCAAGAAGAACGTCGAAATTTGACGTTCCCTCGGGAATTTCAGATTTTATTCGTAAGAAAAACCTAGCGCAGGAAGTAAGTATCCCTCACCTGCAGTATAAGTAGTTTCGATTGACGTTTCGTATGTTTTATTTCTTTATATGTATGTCCTACGATTAGAAATCGTAGATTATGAACAAGCACGTTGTATTAACTCTTCGGATTAGTTTTAGAGTCTGAAGGTATCCCTGGATGGGCTTGAGTGCACTTACCCTTCAGTTTCGGGTTAAGGAGCACGTTCGAGTGCCCAGGGAGCGACTTTAAAAGGAAAGAAAGGGTTAAGTCGCAAGGTGTTTGTTAAATAGTTAGTCAGTTAATGCTATAGAAAGCATTAAAGAATAGAAATTTTTGCTCAGTTATGATTGGGACCAAGGTCCAACGGGATGGGCTCCTAGTTGCCCCTAGGTTTAGATAACCTTGTAAAAGCAAGAATCAGAAAAGGAAAGAAAAGTATAAAAGATATTTTATTTTCAGTTGGCATTGTACCGGACTTCGGTCCAGGGATAGGCTCCAAGTTGCCTCTAGGTTTAGATAACCTAGTATGGGATGGGCTCCTAGTTGCCCCTAGGTTTAGATAACCTAGTAGAACCCTAATGGATTCGGGATTTGCTACCTCGGGTTTATTAGGGACGCGCGCACAGTTGGTACATTGCCGGGCCCACAGCAGTTGATTATTATTTTCACCTACTATATGTATTTAGTTTTCAGAAATTCATATTAGCATGTGGTGAATTTAATAATTAGTTTTATGTTAGTTAGTTTCAGTTCCAGTTCAGATATGTATGCCATGCTATAGCTTACTTTTCAGTTTTAGTTCAGTATGTGTCATGTCTCAGTTATATGCCATGACACTCTATGATATGTATTTTAGCATGAGCCTAGCATGATTACTTGTGGATATGAGCATGTATGTGCATAGCATGTTTTACAAAAGCATAATTCGAGTTTTCATGGTTTTGTGAGGCTAGATGGTACTTACTAAGCTTTATGCTTATTAGTTTGCATTTCCTTATACTGCAGATACAGGTAAAGGAAAGCACTAGTAGCGGAGGCGGCGGGCTTGATGCAAAGTGTGTGTGGTGGTGGAGTTGGAATAAAAGTCTTCGGAACTTGCAAAGCATAGAAAGTCTTTATTATGCTTCTTTAGTTATTCCGCAATAAATTATGTGAACCATGTATGAATTTAATTAGACTGGTATTTGGGGTGCCTAGTATGCTTGAAGTAATTTACTTACCTGACTTAATCTTGGTTTTGTGAATGCTTGAATGTCATGAGTCATTTACTTATAATATGGTAATTTAGATTCATGCTTAAGCTTTGGAGATAAGAACTTGATACTTTTGATTTACATGCTAAATACATAGAATATGCATGTTTAAGATATATGCACCATATAGAATGACATGTAGTAGCTAAGAATGCCCTAAGATATGAATAATGAATGGTTTCAATAAGAAGTTGATATAAACTTGGCACGTTTATGTTTATGCTTTTACATATCGTTGTTGAGATTCCTACCAAGCTTATAAAATTAAAGTTTTTGTTTTATTTTGGGCAAATTAGTACTTTCAGCATGTTTATGAATTGTTAGTTCAGTAAATAGCGAAATAAGAAATTTTTAAAATTCTTCCAGTTGGTTTAGTATCATCATTAATTAGTCAGTTAGCAGTTAGTTGCGATCCGCCTTGGAGCTTAGTACCAGAAGGCGGGTCGTTACAGAGTGGTATCAGAGCACGTTCCATCTTTCCTCCCCACACACATCAGCATCAGACCTGCAGCTTCCAAGTAAGAGTATCTCTCACATTACTATATTTTCTTGCTTCCAGATTCATAGTATTTTCATGTTATTCATGCCATCTGTTTCTAGCCAGTTCTTGTTTACAGTTAACGGAAGCATGTTTAATACCTTAGTTTATATCTGATTACATGTTTTAGAATTAAAATATGAATTGTATGATCCTCCTCTATTCTAGATAATGGCAAGAGGACGCTCAGTTAGAAGAGCACCAGTTACTGGGCCTCAGCAGGAGGCAGACCACTCAGTGCCTCCAGCGGACCTGGCAGAGGTAGTAGCACAACTGCAGAGACAGGTAGCGGAACAGCAGCAAGTAATTGCTGCTCTAACCGCTAATCAGCAGGCTACTCCCACTATTACCCCAGAGCCCCAGGGGGAGACGCCGATAGTGACGGAGATTCCACCTGTGGCGCCGGTCCCATCCGACATGCCAGTAGCCCCAACAACAGGGGCAAAAAGGGAAGCTTATCTGATCCAGTGGCAGAAGATCAAGCCAGAGACCTTCTCAGGCACCAGTGAACCATGGGATGCCCAAGCTTGGTTCAAGACCCTAGAGAGTACCATGGAGCTCCTAGACTGGCCAGAGCATGAGAAAGTAAAGTGCGCCTCCTTCTGCCTAGCCGGAGACGCACGTATGTGGTGGGAGCGTATCATGATAAAATGCCCAGTCAATCAGATGACCTGGGCTAGCTTTGAAGAAGAGTTCTTTGAAGAATTCTTCCACATGCGGGTCACAAACCGCCACTACGACGAGTTCACGGAATTTCGGCAGGGCGACCTATCAGTAGAGGAAGCCGTGAAGAGATTCAACAGGTTGGCGCGTCTGTGTCCCGAATTAGTCAGTACTGAACGAGAGCGAGTCAGGCTAATGCTCAAGATGCTAAGGCCAGAGATAGCACTGAATGTGGCCAGCGGCGTCCATAGGCCGCAAACCTTAGAGGAACTAGTTAGCAGTGCTCTGATCACTGAGCATTACCTGAACAGCATGCGACAGCAGAAGGCAGTCGTGACAGAGAATAAGGGCCAAGGCAGTAGCACAGGAACTCAGAAACCCCAGGGCTCCAACTCTAACTGGAAAGGAAAGAATCAAGGCAAAAGAAAGCAGTGGAACAATCCAAAAGGGGAGCCAGCCAATAAGCAAACCAAGTATCCCACTTGTTCCAACTGTGGGAGACATCACTCAGGAGTCTACCGCCTGGCCACACGAGGGTGCTACACCTGTGGTCAGGAAGGGCATATGGCCAAGCAATGCCCTAACAAGGCCAACTTACCTCCCCCACAGCCTATTCAGTATGGAGGTAAGCCAGCTCAGCTTCACTTAATGCAGACGGCACTAGAGGGTCCTCAGATCAGTCAAGGCAGAAGCCCTTCGCCAGGACTTGGTTTTTGCCCAGCAGCCCTTCGCCAGGACTTGGTTTTTGCCCAGCAGCCCTTCACCAGGACTTGGTTTCCTGACAGCCCTTCGTCAGGTGCCTAGCAGCCCTTCGCTAGGACTTGTTTTCCTGGCAGCCCTTCGTCAGGTGCCTAGCAGCCCTTCGCTAGGACTTGTTTTCCTGACAACCCTTCGTCAGGTGCCTAGCAGCCCTTCGCTAGGACTTGGTTTCCTGCACACTCAAGCAGCATTGTTAGATACCAAACAACCCTTAACTTTGAATCCTTTGCCAATATCAAAACAAGGTTCGATCTGGTGCTTCCTGCACCAACAGAGAGCACCCCTGATCGCCTACCTAATGCATGGAATGCTCCCAGCCGACCGGGAATAGGCGAGACTCTTAATAAAGCGAGCGAGCTAGTATACCTTGGTTGGGGAGGCACTGTACAAGAGAGCCTTCACTCGGCCATTGCTTAAGTGTCTGGACCATGAGGAGACCGACTACGTGATCAAGGAGATACATATGGGAATGTATAGTAGCCACACCGGAGGGCAGGTTATTATTGGTTGACGTTGCTGAGGGATGCCGATCGGATGGTTTCCACCTGGTTATCATGTCAGAAGCACCAAAATCTTCCTCATCGGTCGGGTCGAGATGACTAGGGCGTCCGTGGTGTCCTGCCCCTTCGATCAATGGGGAATGGACATAGTGGGGCTCTTCCCCCTAGCCCCCACGCAAAAAAGGTTCTTGTTAGTGGTGGTAGACTATTTTTCCAAGTGGATAGAAGCTGAAGCTCTGGCACGGATTTACCGCTTTCGCCCAAAAATAACTAGGTAAAGAATATGGATTAAGCATAGTTTCTAGCCGCTTCATGCAAGACTCGATTTTTCCTTTCTACAACCCCATTTTTGTTGAGGTGTTATTAGACAAGAAAACTCATGTTTGTACCCATTTTCTAAATAAAAGCTAGAGAAGTTTGAATTTTCAAAC
>JAGFNQ010002180.1:0-64745 GCA_024364735.1 Boesenbergia rotunda | reverse complement strand
GACACTCTCTCTCCTCCCTAGGGCCGGCGCCCCCTTCAAGTTGCCGTGAGCCATCTCCACCAAGAAGGTGCCGAAGAAGAAGAAGAAGCGGGTCGCATCTCCTTCCTCTCCCCGGAATCTTGATTCCGTTACTTGGTGGTTAGTTTCCATTTCTCTCTCTTGATATTCTAGTTGTGCCTTTGGAGAATCTAGTAGTTCTTGTCGGCACGAAACTCATGGCTTTGCGAAGTCATCCCGAAGAGAACTCGGCGTGGACGCGAATAGAGGCAGAGCTTCCAAGGGACGCTACGGTTGGATCTCGTCCCTTACTTCAAGTTACGCGAGGTATCAAGTAAATTAGTTTACTTTCTGCAAAATTTTAATTTATGATCATGTCCACAGATCATAAGGTTGCATGCTAGATACGTGGTTAAAATAATTTGAGAAATTATTTATGCTAATTCTTCCGCTGCACGTAATATTTTAAAAATTACGAACCCGTATCCTTGTCAACATGCACCCGGTCCCAACAACCTGGGCCACTGAACTTCATGCGGGAGAGTATGCTCCTGGCGCGCTGGTAGGCTGGATTCTATAGAAAATTTCCTAGTATGGGGTAGCAGGCAGGTCCTCCGTCCAGCGGAGAGGACTGAAGGGTCGCTCAGGCAGTCGGATGAAGAAAAACTTCTCCTTCCACCCTTTATGAGAAGAAGGGAACCCTCCTAAGAACCTATGTCTAGGACATGCTGAAAAACTAAAGGCCACTCACGAGCCAATCAGAACAAAAAAGGAATGGAAAAGGTGAGGGGTCAGGGGGATGTCGAAGAGTTTAAAAATAATGTACGCCCCGCTCATCTGAGCAAAGGCGTTGGGAGTCATCTGATGGAGAGGTATATCAAAATAGGATGCCACATTCATGAAGAAAGAAGGAATGGGGAAGCGTAGCCCTGACTTCACTTGCCCTAGGAAGAAGGTGAAGAAGCCTCTAGGAGGTTCTACCGGCATTTGGTCAACTTTGGGGATCACTGTTGAGGCAATCTATGGTCCGGAGTGACCAAGTGTTTTGATGTTTGGGCAAAGGGTTTAAGTTAGGTTTACCCTTGTGTTCTTATATGTGTATGTTGAGTGTGCAGGTGGTACAGGTACACATATTGACTTGACTGGACGTCCTCGGTACGGTGAAGGGTGGCATGGAGACAAGCTGGAGGTTTGTGTGCACCCGAGGGACCTTGGAGAGCAGAGACGATGAGTTGATGGGCGTGGACTTCGAGACATGCGTGAAAGATGGCATGGAGGCAAGCTGGAGGCTTGCGTGCATCCGAGGGACGGGAGCCGAAGATGAAGAGGGCACGAAGGCAATAGTCGAGGCTGCGGATGAGGAGTCAGTCGAGTCGTGAGAGTACGAGTGCTATGTGATTGTACTCGGGAAATCCTAGGGTTTGAGTGCGGAGTGGAATGTACTCAGGAAGGGTAACCTTAGGTGGGTGAGTAGACCAGTCGACTGCCCTGGGGGCAGTCGACTGATGGAACTCACAGAAAGGTCTCAGCCCTGGGACCAGTTGACTGCCCTGGGGCAGTCGACTGGTAGGTGGCTGGTGAGTTGGCTGAGAATTCGAACGTTGGGGTGGAACGGTCGAATTTCAGTGGCACCAGTTGACTGCCCTGGGGGCAGTCGACTGGTAGCGAGGGTTTCAGCCCGAGTTCTATTTAAAGAGGACTTCGTGGTGGCTGAGATTCTTGATGAATCTTGTCTTGGTTAAAGGCAAGATAGTAGTCTTTGTGCTCAGTGCTTTGTTTGAGTTTGTGGCGAGGTTTCTCCACCCACAAGGAGCGACGAGGGCTAGACGGAGGTTATCCGGGGATTGATCCACCGACGGATTCTTGGATTAGTCACCCGTCCGGGGTGGATACCAAGTAAATCAGGTTGTTAGCATTTGTTCTTCATTGTTAGTTTTGTTTATTATTATTTCCGCTGCGCAAACTAACCGTGTAGGAAGAAAGCTTCGAAGAAACGCTATTCACCCCCGCTCTAGCGGACACGATCGATTCAACAATCACCAACGCCATCTTGGCCGGAATGCCGTAAGTCTCAATGGCATTCTGTAGAGCCTCCGACCTCACTCTCGAAGAGGCAGACTCATACCACTCTGCTTGGTAGCCCTCCATGGTTCCTAAGAAAAAAGACAAGAAAGAGGTAGAAGACTTACGCGAAGGAGTCCTTAGGGAAGAAGACGAAGATGAGGTTCACCAAACAATGGAGCAAGAAGGTGGTCGAACGTCTTCGCCTCCCCTTCTTATACGAAGGAAGCCACCCGCCTGTGTGCAATGGGGGCAAGGCATGTGGACGGCAGGAAACCGCCACATCAAGGCAGCACCATGGAACAGTTGTCTGATGTGAGTCTGCTACAGCTACGCATATCAGCAAGAGATCGCGGAGAGAGTAGTTAAGGCACGTGGCGAAGACGCATTCACGAAGGGGCTTTGTCACCATTAAAGATCACCATGCGCTTTTATGGATGGTGGACGGGTATCATTGCAGTACTTTGAAGACCACAGAAGCCTTTTTGGAAAAACAAAATCAAAAAGGGATTGCCTCGAGCCCCGAGGCAAATGCTACAATTCCTCGGACCCAATATAATCGCCAGGGAAGTAGTAATGGGTGCTAGGACCCACAATGACATAGCTTCTTCATTTCAACACTATTCTAATCAGTAGCAATACTTCCTTCGATCGGACTTGAAGGGAGGGGCTTGTGATGGGGTTGAGCACCCCATGGCTGACACATGGATTGAAGAAGCTATGTGGCAAGATGTATCGAGTCTAAACGACTCTCTCTCCGGAACTCCCAAGACCCTCTCAGGAAGGGGATCCTGTGAGATCCCCCTCGGGTAGACACACCCCGTAGATCAAATCGGAAGACGCACTCCTGAGATCACCCGGGGAAATCAGGTCCCCTAGACCACCTCAGGAAGGCAAAATGCCTGGGACCCCGCGGGCCAGAAGACCCCGAGATCACCTCGGGGAAGTGGAACCCAAGAAGCATTCGGCCTCAAGTAACGGCCCCCCTTCCTTTGGATTTACGGATAATCATCACCAATAATTGTGGGGTAATCATAACCTATGATTATCGCAACGGTCCGAACTTAAAGACTGCGTGGACCGTTGCAAAGGTGATCCCGTAACCGATAATTAGGGGGATGTGGCGAAGATCGTGGAGACTCGTGGGACGGCTACCTCAGGTATAAAAGGTACTTCAACCCCTCCGGTAAAGGGGTTACACACTCTCTACTTTACGCATACTTTCTTGGCTTCCTTTCATCTCCTAGATTGAGGCACTGACTTGAGCGTCAGAGTGGGCTCCGCCGGACAACCTCCGGCGTGTTCTCCTAATGCTCGTGTTAATCTCGCAGGGTGGAAGTTCTTTCTCTAGTGTCAACGTCTGCGTGGGTTGAACCTTAGTGACTGGCCGTCGACGACGATTCCTTCCGAAACAGATTATTATATATTTTAAAATTTTATTTAAAAGGGATAAATATCAGACCAGATTAAGATTGATATTCTGGGATATCAGGTCCATGTTGGGTCCGATATTCCAGAATATTAGGCCCATGTTGGGCCTAATATCCCAGATATCAGACCCTCTAATATTCCTATACGAGTTCAATTGTTTTTCCAAGATCACAAGCAAGGTTAAACACTATATCTAGCTTCTACTTGCTCGACCCTTCCTATTGGTGGAAAGTTTGGAAAAATCCAAAATAGGAAAGGTCCATTAATAGGTTTTGATAAAATGATACTATAACTTTCAGCTTGTTTAATTGAATAAAAGCTTAATATCCCAGAATATATCAGTCCCAACGCACTAATGTTTTTGTATCAAAAGATTAAAAAATAATTGAAAGATTATCTATAATTAAATAATAATAAATTATTATATATTCTAAAATGGGATAAATATCAGGCTAGGTTGGACCTGATATCCCAGAATATCAGGCTCTCTGATATCCCTATACGAATTCTATTTTTTCCAAGATCACAAACAAGGTTAGACATTGCATCATTACATTACATCACCATATTACACTCTTTAAAATACAAATATACAATATAAATTTATTTTTTTAGTCTATAAACAACAATCATACATTACACCTTCAATTTTTATGTGTCATAATTTTATGTCCAACCTTAAATCTATAAGCTTTCATTTAAGCTTATACAAATTCTGTTGATCTCTAAAACATGAAACTCTCTCCATAACGCATCACAAAAAAAAGCACTATCTAACCTAAAAGAAAACAATATTTAACTTGTGAGAATCATATTTAAGGAAAATCTTATGAAACATAAACAAATTCTTACGATCTGCTTTGCGTGGATCATTTACTGCAATCGATTTAAAGTTTGTCCCGGAGATAAATTGTAATCCACAATGTCATCTATGGTAGTATGACCAATTTAGTTTCTTAAAAAATAATACCTACACTGAAATGATATTAGTAATCAATACATATCCAAAACTAATTATAATTTTGTATATATAGAACATAATACTTATAATTTTCTCAAACTTAGCAATGTAATTTTTTGCCATGTCGAAAGAGTTAGCTTATAGATGTCAATGATCATCTTGATTATTTATAGGACAAAATATATATCTAATGGGCTTGTCTTCATCATTTTTAGCACTTTGTGTCTGTGCATATATCAGTGAAAACATATCCTATGTTTTCAAAAAAGAGAAATTGTTAGTGGATTAAATCCCTTGAAAAAAAATAAGATGAGGTGCTCAATTACTTATATCAAACCTAACCCCACAAAATATGGATGAGTGGTATGATAAGTTAGAGGTTTTGGCTTCATTATTTAAAATTGTCCAATAAACATTTATACAATTCCCATGAGTATAATTAGTCCAATCAAATATTATCAAGAAAGATTTCATATCTAATGAGAATGTATCGTTAGACCATACTAGAAGTATCAAAACCCTACATAAACAAACAAAAAACATAATAACAAGTTATAACTAATATAATTATTGAATTTTATAAATCATCATTGTTTTACATTATTATTTAATCCCCATACAAACTAACTCACTTTAATTTACTGAGCTTCAATAATGCATCTTCCCTCTTAGATGTGTGACATCAATTCCAATGAATTACTTGAATACTCTTCGACAAGCGCTAAAAGTCCAAAAACAATGCTGAAACTCATTGTTACCATTCCTGTGTATTGCCACATAAGTTTCAGGATCCCTAACTCTTAATTGATGTAGATATTGTGGAAGATCTCTATATGCCTCATTATAATCTCCAACGACCTTTTTCATTGCTTTCTCCCTTGTTATGTATGCTTTTTTATATAATATGGTCACTCGAAACCTAGCTTTTATATCTAATATAATCATATTTGATTTGTATTGTTCATTATAAAGAAATTATTTTTCAACAAAAGATGCTATAAATGAGGAAGAGTATGCTTGATGATCAATACTTTCCCTAACTATTCCACATTCGTGCTCGTTTACATATTTTGTAATAGTGAACTCTACATCCCACCTGCCAACTACTCTTTATGTACATAGTTGGTGAAGCAAATTGTTATTACTCTATTTTTCCACGTGTCAACTGTTAGATCATTGGAAATCTAGAGGGGGCGAATCTAGATCATTTGAAAAACTTTCTTTTTCGTAGCGCAAAACAAAAACAAAATAAGCAGCGGAAATTAAATGACTCATTTTCTTTTACTTGGTTCGGAGCCTTCGACGACTCTTACTCCAAGGCTCGCAGTCCTCGACCACTCTCGATGAGCAATCACTATAATCCTTTCACTGGAAACCTTTCAGAAAAACCAATGTTGTACAATATGTAGAAAAGATTAGTAACAACTTACTAACTCCTCTTTGAGATGCAAGTACAAGTACAATAAAACTGAAATATACCAACACGTAGAGTAGTCTTGTGTGTGTAGTGTCAGAGAGTTTTTCGACGTCATAGCAGTAGACTTTGAGCAATTCGTCGATGCAGAAAGTGAATGTAGAGCGAGTGGAAGAGATTGTCGAAAGCATTGATCTCGAGCTCCTTATATAGGTACGGTTCGGTCGACTGAAAAACTATTCAATTGGCTGATCCTTTCGGTCGAGGGAACCTCCAGTTAGGTTGACCGAACCCCACGCTATTCCTTCTTTGCTCTGCTCAGCTGACAGTGTAACAAATGCATTCAGTCGATTGATCCTCCTGATTAGTCGACGGAATAAACTTCCATCTGCGTAGCCATGCCATACCAAATATGGTTCATGTTGGGGCAATCTATGGTCCAGAGTGACCATGTGTTTTAATGTTTGGGCAAAAGGGTTTAAGTTATGTTCACCCTTGTATTTGATATGTGTATTTGAGTGTGCAGGTTTGCAGGATACACATGGACTTAGTTGGGCGGCTCCGGGTCCGGTGAAGGATGGTGTGAGGAGACAAGCCGTTGACTTGTATGCATCCGAGGGACCATGGACAAGGCAGGGATGTTGAGCCGAGGGAAGCGGACTTCGAGGCATACGCAAAGGATGGCATGGGAGACAGGTCATGGGCATGCATGCAACTGAGGGATGAGAGCCAAAGTCGAAGAGGGCTTGAAGGCAACAGGTCAAGGCTGCTAAATAGAGAGTCAACTGAGTCGTGAGGGCACGCGTGCTGAGGGAATTGTACTCGGGAAGGAAATCCTAGGGTTTGAGTGTTGAGAGAAATGTACTCGGGAAGGAAAATCTTAGGTTTGGAAGTAGACCAGTCGACTGATCCAGGATCAGTCGACTGATGAAGTCCACAAAAGGATCAATCAACTGATCCTGGATCAGTCGACTGATGGCAACTTAAAATTTGAACGTTAGGCTGTAACGTTCGAATCTAAGTGGGACTAGTCGACCGGCCTTGGACTAGTCGATTCGTAACGGTCTTTTCAGCCTCGAACTCTATTTAAGAGAGCTCGATTTTGGCTGAGAGTTCTTGACGAAATTGACTTTGTTTAAAGGCCAATTAGTAGTCTAAGTGCTCAGAAGAGTGTTGCGGGTTGTGGCGAGGTTTCTCCACCCACAAGGAGCTACACGAGCTAGCCGGAGGTCTTCCGAGGAGTCATCCACCGACGGATCGGGATCGTCCACCTTACGGACAACCATGGAGTAGGAGCTTTATCTCCGAACCATGTAAAGGTGATGTGTTAGCATTGTTAAGTTTAGATTTGAGATTTCCGCTTGCGCGCGCTAACCATTGTAGGAAGGCAACATCGAAAAGTTGTTATTCACCCCCCTCTCGCAAACGACAAGGTTGTTGGAACTCGGATGGCTAGAGAGGGGGGGTGAATATAGCCAGACACCAAAATCACTTTCTTTTCAAGTTTCTGCACTTAAATGTTAGCAGCGGAAGACAAGATGCAGAAACAGAAATGAAGAATAGAAATCAACACAAAATGAGCAAACCAGACGACACAGCGATGTACAAGGTTCGAGGATAACTTGCCCCTACTCCATGGCATGCCCGTAAGGTGGGTGATCCCTTGATCGTCGGCAGATCTAGCCCCGGCAAACACCGGATAAGATAGAGCCTCCTTCTCGATGGAGAAACCTCTCCACAGATCTCACAGATCATTGAACTTGAGTACAAGAGATCACACAAGAAGGAACACTCACAAAGATCTCACAGGAATGAAACAAGATCGCTCAAGCACAAAGCAACAGAGAGCACAACCCCACAGCAAAAACTTCACTCGTTTTTCTGTCTTCCTTGTTGTCGCTCCTCTGCTTCCAGCCTCGTCTTAAGCCTCTGCTCCCATCACCAGGCTCTCCATCAGCATCCACTGAAGCCACAGCCTGACCCCCTGACTCCCTGAGCACTCAGTCCACTGAAGACCCTCTCCAGCTGAGCCTTCGTCAGTTGCCAGCTGCTCTCCAGACGCCTTTGAGACCTGAAACATGGAAACAGCCAAACCTGCTCCAAGAAAAGCCTCCCATTAACTCTCCTCCAATGTTTGAATCATCCCTATAACCTGCAGCTCAATCAGAGTATTAGCACAGCATATCAAGCAGCAAATCGAGTATCAGAGGTTAAGCGCAGAGAATCGGATACGTTCAGACGCGATCAGAGCGTCTGACAGTGCATTTTGAATTAAAGTGATCGGTCACCGGACCGATCCAGGGCTTGTGGGTCAGTCACCAGACCGATCCACCGCTTTACTGGGACTCTCAGCTTTCGCGACGACACAGGCCTAATCGGTCACCAGACCGATCAGAGTGAAGCCTGATCGGTCACTAGACTGATCAGGTAGCTCCCTGACCGATCAGGTTCAAGCCTGATCGGTCTACTTCAGAGTGAATAGTAACCGCGGAAATCAGATCCTAAGTCGTGGATCGGTCACCAGACCGTTCAGGAGCTGATCAGCGGGGGGACATCAACTCACTGTGTGCTCCCTGATCGGTCACCAGACCGATCAGGAGCAAGGCAGTGAGTGAACTGCCTGCTCCCTGATCGGTCACCGGACCGATCAGGAGCCAAGCAACGAGGCAACGGCCTGCTCCCTGATCGGTCACCAGACCAATCAGGAGCCACACAGTAGGTTCCCAACCTCACTATGCACTCCCTGATCGGTCACCAGACCGATCAGTCATCGCTGGATCGGTCACCGGACCGATCCACGAAGGAGCAGCGTGCCAACTTCCCTGATCGGTCACCAGACCGATCAGGGACTCAAATGCACTCTAAGTCACGAGAACAAGCCTCCAGCCCTTCTCTGACTCGTGCCATGCCCAGCTTCACTCATTGGGACTTCAACCTAGCCCTCCAAGCTAGGACATGGCTTCACTCACCAGGGTTTCGGTCACACGGCTTCACTCACCGGGACTCAGCTTCACTCACCAGGATTTCAACCTTGCTTCAGTCACTAGGATTTCAATCACCTGGCTTCACTCACCAGGACCCGGCTTCACTCACAGGGATTTCCATCACCTGACTTCACTCACCAGGACCCGACTTCACTCACCGGGATTCCATCACCTGACTTCACTCACCAGGACCCGGCTTCACTCACCGGGATTTCCATCACCTGGCTTCACTCACCAGGACCCGGCTTCACTCACCGGGATTTCATCCAACCTAGCCCTCCAGGCTAGGACCTGGCCCTCCAAGTCGGGATTTCATCAACCTAGCCCTCCAGGCTAGGGCCTGACCCTCCAAGCCAGGACTTTTCCACACCTAGCCCTCCAAGCTAGGATTTTCCACACCTAACTCTCCAGATTAGGACTTTTGTGCCCAGTCCCCGACTAGGACGTAATCCCAATTCGTTCAACCAAACTTAAATTAAAACTTAAATCGTTGTCAACACCAAAATAACAATCAGGGTCAGACTGCATCAACAAAGGTCCCAACAAGTGGTATCAGAGCCGGGGTCGCTCGTCTACGGACTAACTGCCGGGAGAGCAAAAGGTGCTAGAGGAAGATGAACACGGAAGGCCCGCTAGGATGGGTGACGGACCTAAAATAGACTGTCACGAATGTGGGTCTCAAATTTAGATATTTATAAAGAAAGCTGGAAACCCTTTTTGCAATCAAAAATATGAAAACGTAGTAAAGGGTGCACAGGTCGTATTTTTCCTAGGAACTAGTTGATGTTGGGTGATTCGAGCTTGTATTTATGTGTCGTGATTGTTTTTGGGTTTCAAGTAAATGTTTGGGTTTTGGGTTGCAATCGGAAACGAAAATGCAATGAAATTAAAGGAACTTAGCTAAAATGAGAAAAGCAAATCTGATTTCAATTGCTAAAGCCAAGTATGACTTGTTTTGAACTTCAATAATTCCTACCTAAGCCGAAAACAAATAGCTGTGAAGCAACCATTAGAATGCAGAATTTAGAAATAATGAGTGCAGAATTTAGACACAAATTCAGATTTCAATGCAGAAATTAAATGAGATGCATTGCAAAATGGATTGCAAGACTTAATAATCACATGCATGCATGCCGTATCACTTCGAATGCTGAATCTACAATTGCGAACAGAAATCGGATTACTGATCTAAGGCTCAGATAAGGTTTAGCAGAACAATCTTGAACTTGATACAAACTTCAGCAACTTGGCACGCATACAAAAACTGAATATGCTGAAAATTATGCGCAATGCTACACTATAAACTGATGTAAATGAAATGAAATTGAAGCAAGCAATCAAAAGTTGAATTCAAAGCAACTTGATGGGAAACAACAACTCAGATCCACAACTGATGTGCAGAATTTAGCAAATCTCAGACATGAAATGCAGAAAACAGGATGTGTGCAGAAATAGAAAGTCGCAGCAATTAAGATGCAAGAAATCACACTGAGTAACTACTTTCTAATGCAAAAGAACTCCAACTCAGATCTTAGCTGATACAAACTTCATCAGAATCAAGCTTAGGATTGCAGAATTGAATCCGGGAGGCAAAATTGTAAGCTGAATGCAGCAATAGGAATTCAGAAATGCAGAAAAAATCACTGCAGAAATAAAACTGCGAACCAAAAGCAAAACGAACCAAGCAACTGAAATTGAATGCGAAAACCAAGAAGAACTAATGTAACTGACTCAAATTCAGAACACACAACTGAAAATTACAGATCCCTCTTGAAATGCAAGCTGAAACTGCAGAAATAGACAGATTTCAGAAATGAACAGCTTTCAGAAATGAAACTACATATGAAACAAACTTGGATCAACTAGATTCACACACTAAATGTGATCTCTAATTGTAAGGAATAAACTGTTGGATCGTGAAAACCGATAGAGGGGGGGTGAATATCGGAAAACGTTCTTTTTCGAAAAACTAAGAGTAAGTGCACAGCGGAAATAAAAATAAGAGACACAGCACAAAGACACAGTGGTTTTTACTTGGTTCGGAGCCTGTGTCGACTCCTACTCCAAGGCCCACAGTCGTCGACCGTTTACTTTGGGCAATTCTATATTCGCGTAAATAGGTTACACAATTTAATTACAATATGAGTGCAATAAAATATAATAAATTAATTACGCTCTTCTTTACCGACGTCCGGAGTAGGTCGACTCTTTCGGGGCAGCGGTACGTCGTCGGCTCGAAGTGAAGCGTTTCTGGAGCAAGGCACGAGCGTAGAAGAGCTTTGAGGCGTTGAGAGAATTGATTGTAGAAGCCTGGGGTCGAGGGCCCTTTATATAGGGCTAGGGGGTGCCCGGGACGTCGGGGGCGCCCCCCACGTGGCCTTTGATCCACACAGATCTCGGTCAGCGTCTATCCTCTGGATCCGCTTTGACCAGGGCGCCCGAAGTGCTCGGGGCCCCCGCATTGACCGGGTCAAAGTTCTATCTTCTTGGCTTCGATGGCTTCTTAGTTCGAAGTAAGCGCATGGGGGCGCCCGCAGCGCAGGGGGCGCCCGGGAGCAGCGGGGGCACCCGGGAGCACGGGGGCGCCCCGCCCAGCAGCTTTTCGAACCCTTCTTCTTTTGATGTGTTTTGTATGTACCTTGGGGGCGCCCGGGACACTTCGGCGCCCTACTCAGCCTTTGCCTCTCTCCTTTGAGGCTTTCTGAGCTGCAGACACACGTTCCTTCGGTCCTGCATCCAGGATTAGTCCAAAACACAATGCAATAAAATATTTATTTGTTCATACAGCCTTAGCTGTCTTGGTTCTGACTTTGGTCTCCAAAATAGAGTCCTATGTCGAACCGATGCCTACTGTTCCCTCGACGGGGAACGCGTCCTCACCTACTCCTCTCGGGAGAATTTACCTGATGCCAACCGTTCCTTTGGTTGGACTTTTGCCTGACGGTCCTTTGTCAGGTCTTGTAAACTGGCAGTCCTTCGCCAGTTGCCTAGCAGTCCTTCGCTAGGGCTTCATTGCTGGCAGTCCTTCGCCAGTGCCTAGCAGTCCTTCGCTAGGGCTTCGTTGCTGGCAGTCCTTCGCCAGTGCCTAGCAGTCCTTCGCTAGGGCTTGATGCTGGCAGTCCTTCGCCAGTTGCCTAGCAGTCCTTCGCTAGGGCTTTCTTTCCTGACATTCCTTTGCCAGTGCCTAGCAGTCCTTCGCTAGGGCTTTTCCTGCACACTTGATTGACTTGTTAGAAAATAAGAAAAACTTAACTTTTGACCTATGTTGCCATTATCAAAACACAGGTTTGACTTAGGTGCATTTCTGCACCAACATAAACTAAACACTAATTGAATTGGAAACAAGCTCAAAAATCCGAAACTGAACTGAAATTCAGGATAGGGCTGATACGCAAACACTAAAGAATGGCACGCAAGCAAGAAGACATGAACATACTGAAATTAAATTTGAAAGTTCACTAACCAAGTTCACTAACTAACTACCTGCAGGAATTAAACCTAATTACAGCGGAGACAACTCAAAGAACGAAATTACAGCTAATGAAACAGAATCAGAAACAGGAAATTTAACTGCAGAAACGAAATTACAGCTAATTAACTGAAATTAACTACGGTAAACTAATCCTCAACCCTTCCCGAGCTCAAAATCTCCTTGGTCGTCAAGCAAGGGCTAGCCAAGAACCCCTTCAGCTCCGCAAATCACCGGGAACAGCTTCAATCGATCAGTTCAGCTCACTCTGCGCTTGGCTGGGGAAACTCAATTCAATCTCCTCAATCTCAATGGCTGGGATTGCAATGATGATTTGAGGATCATCTGAGCTCAACTGAGAACCCCTACAGACGGCTCAAATGATTGGAAATGGCTTGCAGATGAGATTCGAGTGCTTGGATCACAGAGCTGCCGAAACCCTCAAACAGCCCTGTTCCGGCGCAATTTGAGCTTCAATTCTCCAAAGAACCGATCCCCCAATGATTCAGATCTTGATCCACGGTCTAGGTTGAAGTGGTCGCGTCTCGGATTGAAGAAAAATGAAGAAAAATGAAGAACTAAGGTGAAAACGTGAAGAAGAAGCACTGTGCGGCGAAGACGCGACGAAGGGAAGAGCTGTGGAAATTTTCCTTAAGTAATTAACATTGGACGGCTCAGATTGATTTGAGGAGATCCAACAGCTGATCTTGCTCTGATTTGATCCAAACTTTGATGATGATGATCTGGGGTCAGGATCTGCCTCGTGGTAGCTCGGATCCTCCAGATATGCAACGGATGGTCCAGATCAACCTGATCTTTGAATGGACGATCTAGAGCCCTCCGAGCTTGATCCAACGGTTGATTGAGCTCTGATTGGGACGAAACCTTCAGATCTTGATCAGAGTGCTTGATCAACCCTAACCCTAGCTTGGATTGCTTCAGATGGTCCCGGATGGCTCAGATCTAGCCGCTTTTGAATCGGACGGCCTAGATTAATCCGAAACTTGATAACTCGATCTGGGCCCTCTTCCGACTCAAGTTTGACCCAGTATGCCCTAGGTCCATGAACCTTTCATGCCTACAAAAATAAATCAAAAATTTAGTGGCCAAATAATTCAAATATGTGTAAATTTGTAATTAAGTCCAAAATAAAGGTAAGTTCTAAAACCTAGGGTAATTTCACAATTAAGCAAGAAAAATATGGGTCAAACATGAATTTTGACATCTAAAATAATCAATAAAATGATACTTATCAATGGGATACTCGGATTCCGCCTCCATACGACCGAGATAACTTCGATTATTGGAGGAAACGATTGGAGACGTGGTTCCAGGATCATTGGACTGCATTGGAAGTTTCGTTTGAAACTCCAACGGACAAGAAGGGAAAACGTCTTCGACATCGATATTGGACCAAGGATCAAACAGAGGAAGCGGAGGCGGATAAGGAGGTAACTAGAATTGTATTAAATTTATTACCTCCATATATTATGTCAAATGTAGGAAAATATAAGAATGCATATGAGCTATGGAGAAAGGTGATAGCTTTGCATGAAAATTCGACACAAAGACAAGGAGAAGAAGAGCCCAAGGAAGAGGGGTCATTGGTCTAAGAGAAGGAGAAGGACCAATCGGAAGTTGAGTCAAGTTTAACATTCGAAGAGGAGGAGAAAGTGGAATCGTCCACATCCTCAAGTAAGGAAGAAATAGAAGAAGTTTTCACGTTTAGAATTGAGGGGGAGGAGAGACCATCCTCAATGTCGGAGCAAGAAGAACCTTCCACCTCCATCAAAGCAAAGTTAAAGGATCACATAATTTGCATTGGATGCAATCAAAAGGAACACTACAAGGACAAGTGTCCATTGGGTAAGAAAAAAGAAGTAAACCCTAAACTCAATTCAAATAATTTGAAAACTAACATGAGTTGTAGGGATGGAGCAAAGAAGGATAAGAAGCATATAATTTGCTTCATGTGTGGTGAGCATGGGCACTACCACACCAAGTGCCTAAAGAAAGGAGAAATTAAGAAATTGGCGCACTTAAAGAAATTGGAAAAGAAGAGGAGCTCAAGTCAAGGGGTAGCTTCAAAGGTAAAAGGGAAGGTAATCCCTTATTTAAAATTAAATCCAATTTTCAATTCTTATATGCTTGTTAAGAATAATCATGGATTTAGGTATGATGATAGGAATAGGGTTAACAAGGTAAATAATTCTAGGAAATCATTACCCAAAGCTAGACCAAGAAAGACCCAAACTACCATGCCTAAGGGAAGGAAGGTGGTTAATGATCAAGGCACAAATCCGAAGAAGGGGAGACATATGCCTAGAAAGGCGGGTAGGTCTAGGAATGCCCAAGGTGGACATGTTGACTCTAGGGTTAGAGCTGTAGAGTTGGAAAATCAAGTCTTGAGGGCAAGACTTGAAGAAATGGAGAAAACTCTAGATAGATTCACCATTGGAACTAAGGGTTTAGGTATGAGGTTGGATAGTCAAAAACCCAACAATGATAGATCGGGTCTAGGATACCGATCTAAGTTCTCCGATGCCAATGAAAAGAAATACGCTAGGGTAGCATATAACTATGGCAAGGAGGGGAAGTCCAAAAATGGCAAGGGGTTCAAAGTTAAGAATGTTAGGGTTGTAGACCAAGAGTTACCGGAGGTACACCGGTGTGCCCTAGTGTTTGTAGAGTCATCTAAGGAGGTGGCTAAGGCTAAGAGCTCAAGGGGGAGCTCTAGAAGCCAAGTTGGGACCCATGGTTTATGGATCTCGGGAGGATTTCTTCCGGAAGTCTAGATGGGTCATGAAGTGTGCCAAAGGAGTTGGAGACGGATTTGAGTCTCAATCTTAGGGATTTGGCACATTGGGAGTAAGTTTCATGTGTGACAATATGACATTGGGGTCATATTGCATGAAAGTTAGTTTTTGATATATAGCTGTCACGTAGATCAATGCTGGGGATGCATTGTGATTTGGTATGGGAAGATACATCAAGAGGAGGTCAAAACTAGGACTTTAGGTCAAGGTTCAATTGAATCATGTAGATAGTTTTGAGTTTTGTGTTAATCTTGGGATTAGTGATAGATACATTTTTAAATGTATTTTTCCCAAGTAGACACAGGTACCACAAATGTCTCCACAAAATTTGGGAATTTTTGGAGATATGTGAAATTTCTAGTGCATTTCTGAATTTCAGCTCAGAAGCTGAAACGTTCAGACTGAGACGTATCAGTCAACTGCCCTTATATTTATGTGGGATTGAAATTCGAAGACACTAGTCGACTGGTAACTGTCTCAGTCGATTGGTCCTTCTGGTTTCTGATTTCTGAGAGATTTTCAGAAAAAGGTGTCCTTCATTGATACCAAGGGGTAATATTGCTTGGGACAATCCTTTTGATGTATGACAAAGGGGGAGAAGTATTGGGTTTAAGTGGGAAACCAAACACGCCTTTGTAAGAAATCCTAGGTCAAGGGGGAGCTTAGGTAAAGGGGGAGCATTGTTGCTCATTTGGTGGCATAAGGGGAATCTTGGAGAGGTTCTTAAAAAGCCTTTGTAAGTCCAATATAGGGGGAGCCTTGGAGAGTTTCTTAAAAAGCCTAGCTCGGTAAAAATTCTAATTCATGAGAAGGTTAGGTGTGGGGATGCCTTGTGATAGGATCTATGCATGTTTGCATATGCATTGGCGGTATAAGTCCAAGGTGAAGCCTTGGCAACCTAAGTCCAAATGGTTATTAGCATTGTATTTGCTATTTGTTTTCCCTAACATAAACATATTGCCAAACATCAAAAAGGGGGAGATTGTTGGGGCAATATATGGTCCGGAGTGACCATGTGTTTTGATGTTTGGCAAAGGGTTTAAGTTAGCTTCACCCTTGTATTTGATATGTGTATTTGAGTGTGCAGGGTTGCAGGATACACATGGACTTAGTTGGACGGCTCCGGGTTTGGTGAAGGATGGTGTGAGGAAACAAGTCGTGGGCTTGTATGCATCCGAGGGACCGTGGGCAAGGCAGGGACGATGAGCCGAGGGAAGCGGATTTCGAAGCATACGCGAAGGATGACATGGGAGACAGGTCGTGGGCTTGCATGCATCCGAGGGACAAGAGCCAAAGTCGAAGAGGGCTTGAAGGCAACAGGTTGAGGCTGCTGAATGGAGAGTCAATTGAGTCATGAGGGGACGAGTGCTGAGGAAATTGTACTCGGGAAGGAAATCCTAGGGTTCGAGTGCTGAGAGAAATGTACTCGGGAAGGGAAATCTTAGGTTTGGAAGTAGACCAGTTGACTGATCCAGGAAGTAGACCAGTCGACTGATGAAGTCTACAGAAGGATTAGTGGACTGATCCTGGATCGGTCGACTAATGGCAACTTAAAATTCGAACGTTAGGCTGTAATGTTCGAATCTAAATTGGACCAGTCGATTGGTAACGATCTTTTCAACCTTGAGCTCTATTAAAGAGAGCTCGGTTTTGGCTGAGAGTTCTTGACGAAATTAGCTTTGGTTAAAGGCCAATTAGTAGTCTTTGTGCTCAAAAGAGTGTTGCGGGTTGTGGCGAGGTTTCTCCACCCACAAGGAGCTACACGAGCTAGCTGGAGGTCTTCCGAGAAGTCATCCACTGACGGATCGAGATCGTCCACCTTACGGACAGCCGTGGAGTAGGAGTTTTATCTCCGAACCACGTAAAGGTGATGTGTTAGCATTGTTAAGTTTAGATTTGAAATTTCTGGTCGCGCGTGCTAACCATTGTAGGAAGACAACATTGAAAAGTTACTATTCACCCCCCCTAGCAAACGACAAGGTCCCAACAGTTCGGTCGACTGATCTCGATGATAAGTCGACCTATTCCTCTAAATATACTGAATTTGGCACAGTCTACTTGGTTTGATCGACTAATCCACTCGTTCAGTTGACTGAATCCTCGGTCAACTTCCTTTGTCTAATATGTATGAAAATGTTAGCATAATAACATATAAAAGATTAACCCTGCAAAACAAAGTTAGCACAAAAATATAATATGCATGAGTAAACGATAATAAGACCTGTCCTAATCTCAATTTAAAAACCTCTGTAGATTTCTCTTAGTTAGATCAGCGCCCAAGGTTTCCCCTCGGGACACGACCTCACAGTACTCTCTTCCAAGAACTTACCTTTACTCAATTGTTAAACATCTAGTCCTCTAAATTTATTTGGACTTACTCTGCTCAGTATCTGCTCACCTGATCCACTAAGTCTTTCCTGTAATACTAAATTAGTACAACATCAATAATAGTAAAGCAAAACAATATTGATAAACCTATACATAGATTTACCAAGATCCGCGGGTCCGGTCGACTCCGATCAAACTTGTTTGGAGTTCACTCCTCCAAGACTTCTAAGGTTACATACCTTAGGATCTCCATTGCCTAGTTTTACTTACTAGGACTTTCCACTGCCTGACTTCACTAAATAGGACTTGACTTTATTCACCAGAACTTCACCAACCTAGCTTCACTCACTAGGGCCCGACTTCGCTCATTAGGACTTCATCAACCTAGCTTCACTCACTAGGATTTCTCTTGTCTAACTTCCAGTTAGGATTAGTCACTTGATAGACTTATCACCCAATTAGGTCAACCTCAACTAAACTTCATTTAAACATATTGTTAAACAAATGATACTATTTTTTTTACCGTATACACCAATTTTAAAGTAGCAAAATGATACATATATTACTAAAGCTTTATCTATTTTCTTCTACCAAATACACTATTGTTTAAAATTTCTCTTTCAACATTAATCTTCCTCAACGATTCTTTGAAGTCGTCAATACTCTCGCTTGCAACTCCCGCTTTTTGCAATCCCACCAAAATGCAGGAAATTGTCCGTGATGAGTCGTGTTTAGATGAGCAGGAAGAGATATAGAGGGTGAGAAAAGATGAGGTGACCTTCATCTGAACCATCAAATTTTATTTTTAAATCAAAACTAATAGAGAGTAGTTCGGATGCCTTAGAAAGTGAAGAAAGAAAAGGGTAGGTTGGCGGGAGCGGTAGAAGGGGAATCATTTGATAAAACAAAATAATGATATGCCTTTTGGTAAATACAAAATATCACATGCGCTTTTTGGTTAATTGTCGTATTTTTAATGAAAAGAGTACTCCATTCCATCCGCCCCTTAAAATGAGAAGGTTACTCACAGTATATTGTTTGATATCATCTTCCCTTAGAATGAGAAGGTTACTTGGAGTATATTGTTTGATATTATCTTTTTATTATGTGATCACATCAGTCACTTATATGAATAAGATAAATATGACAATTACGATTTTATAGTAATTATAATATAAATATTATTGTACTAAATAAGTTTGAATTGTAACAACTATAATTTCATAATTGTTATAAAATAAATAAGATAAAAAATATTAATTGTAGTAGTTACGAATCTATAAATGTTATAATATGTATGAATGTTAAATGAACATGTCATTTACAACCGCTATGAAAACATTACTATTATAATATAAATATTTTTGAAAATGTTAAATATGTATAATATCAATTATAATTGCATAGTTAACTAATAACACTTGATGATAGAAGATAATAATGTTGGACAGGATATTAAAGAAAGTCCTCTCATTTTACCAGGATTAATCGGTGGATAGTACTATTTTCATTAAAAAAATGTCTCTTAGTAATTGAAGCGCTCTTTTAATTATTAATTATTGCCCATAATAATAATAATAGATGTTCTTTTTTATTTTATTTATTTATTTATTTATTTTTATATGAATATTTTTTTGAAAAGATAAAAATACATTAAAAAAGCATGATTTTAA
The DNA here is from genome assembly GCA_024364735.1 of Boesenbergia rotunda. Lineage (NCBI taxonomy): Eukaryota > Viridiplantae > Streptophyta > Magnoliopsida > Zingiberales > Zingiberaceae > Boesenbergia > Boesenbergia rotunda. The sequence goes on along the minus strand of JAGFNQ010002180.1, from coordinate 45,611 downwards.
GTGGTTTTCCATTTTAGTAAATACATTAAATATTTGACCTTTTATTCAAAATAATTATATCTATCAGAAAGACATTTACTTGATTTAAATAAAAAAATAGATAAATACTTCTTATAAAAAATTTTCTAATTTTAAACAATTTTCAAAATGATTAATATTTCTTCAATTGGTAGACTGTTAATTGTTTGCCCCCTTTGTAATTATATCTTCAATTAGATTGGACACAATAATCTATCTATAGAATGATGATAGATCTCGCTATGCATTTAAGCTTAAACATACTAAAAATAGAGAGGAACATGGATCCGATTATTACCAAGAAAAGAAAAAAAAACCAACACAAAATCTTTAGTTTACAACAAAAAAAATGAAAATTTTAATCAATTTCATGAAATCTCATTTCCACAGCCTCGAGATCATTCCCGTTGCGCGTCTCCACCACTTCCCCTGTAAATCCAACTTCTCCATCAAAATTCAGGGGAAAACATTGAAATTGCTGGGAAAAAATTCAGTTACATTCTCATTAGCGGCCGCCGCCGCCGGCGAAGGCGCCGCCGCCTCACCACGCCGCCTTCTGATCCTGCCCCAAAGTCGATGGATCCACGACGGAGAATTCCTCTTCATCGGTATCTAAAAATGGCAACTTGATTAGCAGAAGCGATCACGCAACGAGTCGATGGACGGCGATGGATCCTACCCGACGATCGGCGTGCAAGAGCCCGGCTTTCCACTTCGCCCAGGTGGGAGCCGCGGAGGAGCCCTGCTCGGCGTGGAGACGCCGGAGCTGGCGCGTGTAGGCGAGCAGCAACTGCCTGCGGTCGTAGCCGAGTAGGCGGTCGCCGGCGGCGGGGCGAGGAAGGAGAAGCGCGGCGTCGCTGGCTCTCGGCATCGCCGCGGGCTTTTCCTCGAACACCTGGACGATGATGACTCCCGTGGCGGCGGCGCCGCCTTGGGGTTTCCTCTTCGCTTTGCGGTTGTCCATTGGACCTAACGGAACGGAAGGGGGTTTGGGAGTTGAGATCGGAGACGAGGTTTAAAAACGGCCGTCGGTGGAATTGGGCTTATCCGTAGCTTCGTCGAGGTTGAGAGGGGCCGCCGCTTTGGAGTTCATGAAGAGCTTTTTGGACCGAACTGTTGCCGGCAAAAATTTGGCGTAAAGAATTCAATTAATGCTATGTTTACTCGTAGGTCTGGATCGAAGAAGGGAAGCCCGGAACAGTAATAGGATAATTAGTCACTATTCCACATATTTACATTCAATTACGTCTTTTGCAAAAACTTTTATTTTAAATAGGACGTGAATCCTGAGACGTTAAATTTTTAGATCGTCCATCATAAATACTTTTCGATTTATCCGAGATTCATCTGCTACCTAATCTCTTTTTGTTAGATCGAAGAAGGAAAGGAATTGAAACTGGACAAAAAAAATCTTAGAGAAATGAAAATTGAGGAAGTCAAAGAGTGGTTCTTATTTTCAGAATTATCAAAATAACGTTCCATTTTAATTTTTTTAATCAAAAAATACTCATCTCATATATAATTATTTAATTATCTATAGTATTTATATCTGAGAAATATATCTCTTATTTAAATATTAAACATATCGGCGTTACATTTTAATAATAATTATGAAATCATAACAGTTATATATTGAATATTTTAAATAATTAAAAGGACTCAAACAACCATCGTTATATTTGAAAAAAGTTATGATATTTGATAAAAATCATAATTTTTGAAAAAAGTCATAAATTTTCATCATTTCAATATCATGATTATCTATAAAAAAACCTAAATTGGATAGAAAACAAACACACACTCTTGCTATTCTTTCTCTTATTTTCTGAATTTCTTACTTATTGCAAAGTAAAGACAATTAGCTTCATCAATCCAAAATGATATTTGGTCTTTGTGTTGCATAATTTATGGATCAAATAAAGCCTTAAGGGTAGTATTTGAAACACGATTTGGAGTTTAGAATGGTCTTATTCTTGAGCACTAGCCTTGATTTTCTCCAATAATCTAAAGGCTTCATATGCTACCATTCAAAATGGCTAGTGCTACGAAAGACCTAACATCCAATATAGTTAAGCTTGAGAGGTTTGATGGTGACAACTTCAACTGTTGGAAGAAGAGGGTTCATTTCCTCTTGGTGGCTCTAAAGGTGGTTTATGTGCTTAACACCCCAAAATCCATGCATGAAGGAGAGGAGAAGGAGACATTGGACGAGCTCTGTGTAAAATAAAAGTGGCAGACGGATGACGAAATTTGTAGAGGTCACATCCTCAACATCATGGGGGATAACCTATTTGACATCTACCATACGGTAGGAACCGCCAAGGAATTGTAGGATATACTTGAGGCAAGGTACATGACAACGAGTAAGAAATTTCTTATCTCAACATTCTTCAATTATAAAATGATGGACAATAGACCCATCACGCGACCATTCACTGACTTGGAAAGAATGTTAAATCATTTTTCTCAACACAATTTGGTTATGGGTGAGACAATAATTGTTAGTGTTTTGATTGATAAACTTCCCCCCTCTTGGAAAGACTTCAAAAGAGATCTCAAGCATAAAAGGAAGAGATCCACTTGAAAGTCTAACTAGCTCTCTTTGAAGAAGAATTGAGAAAGCAGAAAACCCCTCAATCAAAGGAGGATGAAAAAGGCAAAGAGTCAACTACCAAAGTGAATATCATAGAAGAAAGCCAAAATAGCAAATTCAAGAAGGCTTTGTATGACAAGAATAATGGCAAAAACAAGAAAAAGAAAGGTAAGTGCTATCATTGCAAGGAGAGACACTACAAGTATGAGTGTCATCTTCTCAAGAAGAATGAAAATGCTCCAAAGTTTCACAACGAAGGCAATGATGAGAAGACACTAGTAGCCATGATCACTGAAATTAACATAGTTGATGAATCACCTGGTGGGTTGACTCGGGAGCCACCCGACACATATGCAAGAATAAGATCTTCTTTAAGTTCTTAAAGGAAATTGAAGATCCAAACTCCGTTATCTACATGGGGAACTCCTCAACAATACCCATCAAGGATATTGGGGAGATGAATCTAAAATTTATTTCAGAAAAAGTTGTAACTTCAACCAATGTGTTATTTGTTCCCGAAGTTAGGAAAAATCTTGTATCGGGTAGTCTTTTGAACAAGTTTGAGTTCAAACTAGTTTTTGAGGTTGATAAGTTTGTGCTTTCCAAGGGTAGGATGTTTGTTGGGAAGGATTATCATTATAATGACATGTTAAAGATAAATATTATATTTATCAATAACAATGCATACTTTATTTACTTGACTAAGTCTTTAACTTTCCAGAATCCATTTTTCACAAATTGAAAGGAAAATCAATAAGTTATAATTAGTGCATAGTGATTTATATGATTTGCATGCAACTCCAACTTTAGTAGGAAACAAATATTTTATAACATTTATAGATGATTGCACAAGATTTTATTAAAGATCAAGCCTCGCAAATGTTTAAGTCTTATAAACAAGAAATTGAAGTTGCAAGTGATATCTCTATAAAAGGTCTAAGGACTAATAGAGGTGGGTAATATTATGATAAAAATTCTTTGAGTCAACTGGTATCAAACATGAGTACACTGCACCTTATACACTACAATAAAATGGTGTGGCTGAAAGGAAAATTAAAGTACTGATGAAAATGGTTAATTCCATGATGACTAATGCAAGTCTTAGTCAAGGATTTTGAGGTGAAGCTGTACTTACAACTTGTTATATACTAATAGAGTACCAAATAAAAGAAGTTCAATAACCCTTATAAACTTTAGCACAAAAGGAAGTCTAACCTCAAACACTTAAGGAGTGTGGGGCTATAGAGCCATTGTGAGGCTTCCTGAACCCAAAAAGATAAAATTGGGAGAAAGAGATGTAGAGTGCATTTTTATAGTCTATGCACAAAATAGAAAAGCATATAGGTTCATGGTGATTGAACACAATGATTCTATAGGAATCAACACAATCATAGAATCAAGAGATGCAATCTTTGATGAACAAAGATTCAATTCCATTTCCAAGAACATAAACAATGACTTGAGAAATGATGATGTTGCTAACTCAAATGACCAAAATGAGATCATTGAGCTAAGAATAAGCAAAAGGGAAAAGAAGGCCAAATCATTTGGTTCATATTTTGTTACTTATCTTATTGAAGGTAGAAGAAATGAACTAAGTAACAAAATAGCCTTCTATTTTAATACAGAAGATGATCCAAGAATATATAATGAAGTTGTGAAATCACAAGATGCATCATTTTGAAAAGTGACAATTAATGATGAAATAGACTCAATATTGTCAAACAAAACTTGGGTTCTAGTGAATTTGCCTCCTGGTTCCAAGCCAATGGCTTGCAAATGGATTTTCAAAAAGAGATTGAAGTCGAGGAAACTGTAGACAAATATAAGACCAGATTGGTAGCAAAAGACTATATCCAAAAACATGACATTGATTATTTTGATACATACTTACCAGTTACAAGGATAGCTACTATAAGGGTACTACTTGCAATTGCATCGATCCAAAAATGGGTAATCCACCAAATGGATGTTAAAATTGCATTTTGGAATGGTGAGTTAGATGAAGAGGTGTATATAAAACAACCCAAAGGGTATGTGACACCTGGACAAAAGCACAAAGTGTGTAAACTTGTGAAGTCATTGTATGGACTTAAACAAGCTCCAAAGCAATGACATCAAAAATTTGATCAAGTAATACTTGCTAGTGGATTCAAAATCAATGAATCAGATAAATGTATATACAGCAAGTATTTAAATGGCAAAAGTGCCATAATATGTTTGTATATGGATGACATGTTGATCTTTGGTTCAGACTTAGAACAAGTCTTAAAAACCAAAAGGTTACTATCAAGCAAGTTTGATATGAAAGATATGGGAAAAGCCGATATCATCCTAGGCATAATGATCAAAAGAGAACAAGATCAATCTTACTCTTGCAGTTTCATTATATTGAGAAGGTTCTCAAAAGATTCAATCACTATGATTGTAAACCGACTTTAACTCCCTTGGACCTTAAAATTGACCATGTCAAGAATGAGGGTTCAATAGTATCACAATTGAAATATTCACAAGTGATAGGAAGTTTGATGTACACTATGACTTGAACATGCCCAGATATTGCTTACGTAGTAGGGGTGTTAAGTAGGTATACAAGTAACCCCAGTAAATAACATTGGTTAAATGTTACAAGAATTCTAAGATATCTCAAGAACACAATAAATAATAGCATAAGCTATAAGGGAGATCCTTCAGTACTTGAAGGATACTCATATGCTAGTTGAATAATGAATAAAGATAATCACTCTTCAACAAGTGGTTGGATCTTTACTCTAGGTGGTGGAGTTGTTTCTTGGGCATCCAAGAAATAAGCATGCATAGTTGATTCCACCATGGCAGTTGAGTTTGTAGCTTTAGTTGCAGCTAGCAATGAAGTCGAATGGTTAAGAAATTTATTATATGAGATACCAATATAGACAAAGACTATCTCTCTTATAACTATACATTGTGATAGCACAAGTATGATTGCCAAGGCTTATAGTGAGGTATATAATGGCAAGTCAAGACATATTAGAGTAAGACATGATATGGTTAAGGACTTGATAAAAAGTAGAGTTATAACCATAAATTATATTAAATCCAAAGGAAACTTAGCTGATCCTTTAACAAAAGGATTAACTAGAGATATAGTTGAAAGAACCTCCATTGAGATGAGGCTGAAGTCCATGATATGAACTTTCAACAATGGAAATCTCAATCTAACGCTACCATATTACGTAGTCTTGGATTCAATGTAGTGAAAAGTACATTGGACAAAGGTTGAAACACTATAACAAAGATAAGTGTTTAAATTCCCACTAGTAAAGTCAGGATGAACTTAATTATTCTTAACAAGTCTCAGAAAATGCTACAAATGGCGGAGGCATTTGAGAACTTGCCTATAAGAATGCTGGATTTAATTATCCATTAAAGTTTTGGACTTAAACTTTGGCACATTCATGAAAGGAATGTGTCATTGCACAAAATGTATGCTATTTATAACAATTGGAAAGAAGTGAATCTGTGTGTGATGGTTCATGTGGTTTGTTACATAAACCTTTGGTTCAAAGTTTAGCTACCAAAATGGTTTACAAATTTACAAGAAATCTTCACTAAGATAGTGGTTCAATCAAAAAACCATTATTGATGCACAAATTATCAAAATGTGTTTTGTAATCCATTAATAAAGTATTTTTTTCAATTATTGAAAATGACAGAGGATTGTTGGATATTTTAAATAATTGAAAAGACTCAAAGGAACAATTGCTACCTTTGGGAAAAGTTGTGACATTTGGAAAACTTTTGAGAAAAGTCCTAACTTTTGAAAAAGTCACAACTTTTGAGAAAAGTCCCAACTTTTGACCATTTCAATATCATAATTGTCTATAAAAATGCTAAGTTGGATGAAAAATAAACACACACTCATGCTCTTTTTTCTCTTGTTTTTTGAATTGTCTTACTTGGTGCAAAGTAAAGATAATTAGTTTCATCTAATTCTAAAGGATATTTGGTCTTTGTATTATACAATATATAGACCAAAGAAAGCCTTAAGGACGGTGTTTGAAACAAGATTTGGAGTTTAGAGTAGTCTTGTTCTTGAGTACTAGGCTTGATTTTCTCCAACATTATATAGCTATAGTAATTACGATTTCGTAATTATTACAACGTGAATATTAAATTCTAAATTTTGAGAGAACATAACTTTTTACTTAGGTTTAATCATGAAATGTATAATATAATAAATCAAAACTAATTCAGAGATCTACAATTGATTACGGAATGGAACCTTTAATGACCTAATTTCAAACTCAAAAAATAACATTTAAATCTTTTTCGAAGGTTTTGAACCATTTTAATCTTAATTTTTTTTCATGTTGTAGCAACTAAGGAACTATAATTGCTATAACTGTGTAGCAGATATGATTTCGTAGATACTATAACGCACTCGATCAATTCAAGATTTAGGTGAGAAATACATGTGTCAAAAGTAAATACTATACCATATGGTAATTGGGTAATTGTTTATGAAAATAAAATGTCCTTTTGATAAAAATTAAAATGAGATGTCATGTTGATGATTTAGAAAGTAAAAATTGCTCTTTTAACTTTTATAGAGAGTCCTTTTGATTTTTTGTCAAAAAAAATTCCTAGAAAAAGTAAAGAAAAAAATTGAATGAAGCCGCTCATGGTCGTGTGCAAGGTCGGTTGTGGTTTCGAGCTAGCCGACCACACAAGGGGCTGCTCATGATCGTGAAAAAAAAAAGATTAACGAGGTTTTTCCAAAGGGATGAATAATCGATACTGCTACAAATAGAAAGTCTTTTTCTACCTGGGACGATGAAGAAAATTATAATGATAGTATCGTAAGGTGTTTATGCGTGTTGTTATTTGTAAAATTCCATAATTTACATGATGTATTGTTGTAGACATGATAATGCTCACACTAAGCATACTTTATCATCGGGTGAGATAAAAAAAAAGTTAAATAAGATACTAAGGAACCTCTTAAATGAGATGAATATTTGCCAAAATTACAACTCAAATTATTATTCATGATACAAGTCTACCACTTAGATACCAACTCAATTATATCCCTGGGGTTTTTATATCATTTTTTAAATTAACATTAGATATTCAAACCTTCAACTCAACTAATTTGGGAGAGCAAAGATAGCCCTTAGGGTGGGCATGCAGGGCGCCTACCCAAGGCCCCATTTTAGGTGGGGCCCTAATTAATTTATTTTAATATATTATACTATGTCAAAAATTATAAATAATTAGATTGTCCAATAAAATTGAATTTAGGGTCAAATCCAATTTAATTAGAATATATATATATATATATATATATATATATATATATATATATATATATATATATAACTTATCATCAACTAAAAATCTCACTTCTTAGAAAATTGAAAGCACATACAAATTTGGAGTAAAAGAGGCTATAACCCAACGTTGATCCATGCCTCTGCCTCTAAAGTCCAATCCGCCACCTCTAGATTTACTCTTGTCAAAGTCATCTTCCATTGTAGGAGCTTTCTCTTCTCCTACTTTCTCTAATTTCACGGTTGCTTTCTTCGTCTTTAAGGCAGCAACAACCCTTGCTTCTTTGTTTTCGTTGCTGCTTCTTTTATCAAGACCGCCCCTGTTATAGTCATGGTTGTCTATCAAATTATACTGTCTATTTTTTATTGATGCAATCATGCCCCAAACATTATTTACTTTTGATATTTAGTTAAATGAGTTTAAGTTAGGCAATGTTGGTGATCTAATATGAAACTTGAGTTTAAGTCCAGGTATGAAGAATTGGCAGAAGAAGACTTAGCATGGCAGAGCCAAGGGAAACACTTCAAGGCAAGCACAAGGATGAGGAGTCGAGGGCTCGGAAGCATCTTGAGGGCGTGAGACTGATGGAAGGTGTTTGAAGGCTTGTGTCTACGTAAAGGAAAAGTGGAACCTGAGATTCATCATGTATCAGTCAACTGATGAGAGGATTAGTCGACTGATACGATGAATTGAATCAACTGATAAGTGGAATCAGCCGATTGCCTCATGAACAGAAAGATCAGTTGACTGGGTCAGGTCCCAGTCGACTGATAAGTGACCGTTGAAGGCCGACAGTAAAAATCAGACACATTCTACAATAGCCGTTGAAGCTCATCAGTCGACTGATGATATTGCTAGTCGACTAATATCGAGGGTTATACAAAAATCAGATTTCAAAACTTGAAGGAGACATAACTTAACTCTCTCGATTTTTCTGCTTGTTCTGAGATCTCCAAACTTACAAACTTTCAATCTCTTCCTCCAAAATCATTCTAATCTTATAAGAGGAAGAGATCATCTTGTAAGGGTTTCTCCACCTTCATGCTTGATTTTAAAAGGAGAAAAGCATAGTGGAGCTTGGTTGTGTGGGTGTGGATCTTTGGATTAGTCAACTCGAGGAGATGGAGACAAAGTAAATCAAGAGAGTTAACATTGCTTTCATTGTTATAATTTGTCTATCTTTTTCTTGTATTTTAGCTAACATTTTGTAGACAAAATCCAAGAGAAGCTATTCACCCCCTCTAGCTAGATGCAAAGGTCATAACAAGTGGTACCAGAGCAAGGTTTGTTTCGGGAGAACTCACCATCAACCGAAACATCAAGATGACGTTTCAAGAGGGTATAGCACCGCACGACCACCGTTCTTCAACGATAATGATTTTGCTTATTGGAAAGGTAGAATGGAGTATTATTTAATGAATGATATTGAAAATTGGTTTAGTATTGTAGATGGGTTCAAGAAACCGAATGATGAGTTCGGAGCACCTCTTCCAACCAAGGAGTGGACAAAAGAGATGTCCAAGAAAGCTTAAGCGAATAAAAATGCCACATCCACCCTACAATGTGGATTTTCCAAGGAGCAATTGAACAAGGTTGAACTATTTAATTCCGCTAAAGAGCTTTGGGAAAAGCTCATTGAGTTGAATGAAGGATCAAGCGAATCAAGGAGAGTCAAGAGAGATCACTTGGTGGGTCAACTTTAAACATTCACCATGAAGACCAATGAGACCGTGAGTCAAATGCATGAAAGATTCAAAGAGATAATAAATGGTCTTTATGTAATAGGTGAGAAAATTAAAAATCGAGATCTATTAAGGTATGTTCTTCAATCATTTCCTAGAACTACCTTATGGGCATCAATGGTTGATGCATATAAGGTTTCTAGAGATCTTTCAAGAGTTAAGTTTGATGAATTATTTTGTGAGTTTGAACTATATGAACAAGCTAACGTATCTTCAAAAGAGAGAAGCATAGCTCTTGTTGTAGAGAAGAAGGAGAAGAAGAAGAAAAAGAAATAAAAGAAGGAAGAATCTTCATCATCCGAGTCCGATCAAGAGTCTTCGGATAGCGATGAAGAGATGTCGGCTAGTGAAGTGGCTGATTATGTCAAGAAAATCACTACAAGAAAAATGACCTATTGTGACATTTATTTTATGACACTTAATAGTAAATATCATTATAAACTAATTATAATGACACTTTTTAAAAAATGACCTATTGTGACATTTATTTTATGACACTTAATAGTAAATGTCATTATAAACTAATTATAATGATACTTTTTAAAATAGATTAATTTTATAAATAAAATATCTGATTAAACTTTTTATCATGACATATTTTATAAATGCCCTTATAAACCTACTTATTAAAATAGATTATATATTTAATTGGTTTAATTAAATTTTTTCCAACTCAATTAACCGCGCGAATCCCTCTAAAAAAATTACAGCACCCAAATCGCAGCGCGAACCTAGTTTCTCCTCTGTTAAATCCCCGTGCCCTAGTTTCTCAGCCCGAACCCCATCCTCGCCGACTCTTCCTCGCGCATGGCGATTGACCGACGCCGTGCTGCCTTCGCTGCCACCTCCGGATTGCCGGCGAGCAATGGACACTAGTCTCCAAGTCCTACAGAAGCACCGACTTCTCCGCTCGGATCCCTCTCCTCTCCCACGTCGTCGCCCTCTTCCTATCCCTGTTCCGATTGCCGATGCCAAGATCCGCCACCTGTCAAGCTTGATCCTTTTCCTAGAGCACCGTCATCGACCATTGTGTGCTCCCCTTCACTACCTTCTTTGAGGTTCTAGTCCAATTGAATCGACCCCCATCCGATGCCTCTCTGATCGCCGGGCCATCTCGCGAAGCTTCTTCCTCGCGCGCCGATCTGAATTCAAGCCGGTGATCTCTTTCCTCTTCTTCCCTCTTCGCCATTGTTGTGCGCTGAGCAGAGGTAAGAATTGCTTTCTGTTGGAGTTGAATTTCTTATGTTGAAATCTGTTGGGATGCTTGGTTGGGTGTTTAGGTTGCTAGAATCAGTAATTTGTAGCAGATCTGTATTTCGATATTGTTCCTTGGTAGCTTTTCAGTTGTAGAGGTGGTGTTGTGGTTGTTTCTGTTGGATTTTGTCTTAGTCTCAAGTTTTGGATGGACATGATGATTGGTTTGGATTGATTTTTGATGCCATGAGTTTAGGGTGGTGTATATGCCATTTTGCTAGGGTTTTGTTTACTTCTACTTGATTTGTGGCTGTTCTAGGCGGAGGAGGTTTTAGAGAATTGGATAGGTTAGTTGAGCGTGGTTGCTTTGTTTGGGATCTTAGCTATGAGAGGTATGTTGTTTTGATGGTCCGGTTAGGAATTTGTATTTGGTTTGTATTTGTGAATTGTTCATAAGGGATACCATGTATGGGTGTTTTGGTGAGGAGTTTGCTTGATACAAATTGAGTTGGTGCCTTGGATAGTTGAGACTTGCATATCTGCTAGATTGGTCCAGAAAGCATTCTATTGGTCAAAGGTCTCATTGCAATCTACTATAAAATCCAAGGGGCATCATGTCGTGCAACAAGATAATAAAAAAACTAAGTTAACCTACGTTACTTCATATGAACCACATGAAAATAACAAGTACAATAGTAAAATCACCACGATAAGAAATATCTACAAGAATCTTAGCTAACATATGGCATGATCAAAGGGAAATAAATGATATTCAATAGAATAAGATGAATCAAAGCAAGCAGCAAGGTAGTCAAGATTCTTTAGGGTAGGTGCATGTAGACTAAACATTGAATGCTCTTCCTTAACAGATATTCCTGATTCAATGTAGAGCGATGGAGAGTCTCAATATGCCGCTATGGATGAGAATCAGCAACATAACACCAACTGGACTGTTGCTATTCTTAAGGAGCGGTTTGTAGCATTGGTAGATGATAAAATGATAGAATGTGTTATAAATGGTACGAACATGTTCATGTAAATCTCATTGTTTGACAAGTTGCTTCAATTATTTTTGAAGTTTTAGAGTTGATGTTGTGAAGGTTAAAAGAAGATAAAAAAATCTTATTAATATAACTTAAAAAGGCTAAATAATCTGGTATTACCAGTGATGCAACCATACATACAGCTCAATAGTGGGATAGGATCCATATTACAATTGTCAAATTTGTTGGAATACTTTGCTTGTTTCTTTTAGTTTTTACCTTTGCTATCCCCTGTTTGCATAATGGTGGCCTAATCTGAAAATATGGGAGCTTCCCCAACATCACAAAGATGTTATAAGATTGTTTTAAGTTTTTATATTCTTTTCCATTTTTATCTCTAAATTATTAACTTAAACACACAGATACAATGTGGTTAGTCATTTCTATCCTAATAGTTTTCTAAATTAATGATTTTATAAGCCTTGTATTTATATGATACAAATAAATTTCTATAATTCTTTTGATCATCTTATTCAGAGTGCTCCAGTGGCTGTCTTGAAAAAAATTGAAGAATGTGTTCGAAAACTCTCAAGTGGTAAAACTACTTTTTTTTATCTTCTTATAATTGATTTTCCTTTTGCAGCATGAGAATAAGATTGAGGCCTCTGGTATTATTCAGTGGTATTCCACTTTTTCATGCTTACTGAGAAATTTCTTGTTCTTTGTTGGTTTGAACATCAATTACAACAACAATACATCATAATCCCATATACTCAATAGCAAGATATGAAGTTAATTTTTCTACTTCAGAGTATTGCTACATTGTCTTCTTAATATATAGTTAGTGTCTTCTTCTATGTTAGTTTGAGGGTCCTTTTCCTAGTCACTTACTTTATGCAGTTCTTCACTAAAATGTTCATGATATTTTCACATTATCTCTTATCTCACAGTTATCACAATGATAATATAGCTGATATGTTCCTTAACCTTATAATCATGTCTGCTTGGGGTTTGATTGTGTTTTCAGAACCAATTATCAAAATTAAAAAATTATATTTTCCTTGAAAAGTATAAATTATTCAGTCTTTTATTATATAACCATGTATATTTCTAATTCCCAATGAATCTGTTCTTAGATGGACAACTGTCTGTGCTAAGATGCAAGGGTAATTTGTTTTTCACTCGTCACTTACTGCTATATCAGCAATAGAAGAATGCTAGTGTAAACTAAATTATCACCAGAGAAGAGAAGCTAAAATGTTGGATGCACCAAGGCTGATGAATTGGCTAAATCATCACAGATTTCATATTCTTGACTTTGCCTTAGTTTTCACTATTTGTAACAAGTGGATAATCAGCAGTATTTGAGCAGATTGTCAATTGCCAAACCTTCTATTAAAATCTCCTAAATTATTTTCCAGAGAGTATGTCACGAATCGAAAATCCTCTTACTAAATCACTCCTTAACTTTACCTACTTGCTATCAATGACAAGTCACATAGGTTGCTGTCCATGAGAAAAAATGCAGCAATGCTGGATGAATTGGAGAACTATTCTCCTCTCAATTCTGATATTCCTCATACTGCACTCATTGAATTTGATAGGTCACAATAGATGCACTTTGTTTAACCAATGAGGCTCAAAGTAGTAAGGAGTGCAATCATTTGTTAGGAAAGCTGGAAAGGTTCAGGTCCTAATTCAGGAATTAGCATTTCTAAACCTAAATAATCTGCTGTATCAATGGTGAAAACGATGGAGAGTATTATGGAAGTATATTTTAGCAATGCAAACTCACTTGATTTGGTTAGAGATCCACATGCTCAAATACTGCTGATTATCCACTTGTTACAAATAGTGAAAACTAAGGCAAAGTCAAGAATATGAAATCTGTCAAGAATATCCACTTGTTACAAATATGAAATCCCTGTTCTCCATAATCAATCTAGCAAATAGAGTTCAGAAAATCTTACTTCTGCAACAGATAGACTACCCATCAATTTGCAACAGAATAGTTCTCCTGTACAAAGCATAAAGAATCAAGCAACAGGGACATGGGAAAAAGTTAGACATACCCAAACTGAAGAAAACATAAACTTGCTAAAGGCAATGAGCTTTTTTTTCCTGTTTGCAAATGAAGTGGACTCAAGCCAGATAGATGTTGTGCCACGAGCCTTCATTTATAAGCCATAAACCATATATATCAATTTAATTGCATTCATTCATGCCTAGCTTCTTTTTTCATGGTCATGTGCATCTATCAGTACTGTCGAGATTTGTTTGTTTTAATTTTATTTCATTTACACAAATTAATATATGATTTTTTTTTGTAGGTGACAAGAATATTGGATTTTGTTCAAGATGTGATGGTTGAAGATTGAAGATGCAGCAAAGTTTGGAAGTTTAGTTATGTTTTGCTTTAGGAGAAATTTAATTTTTTATTAGTTCTTAAACTAAATACATTGGGTACATTTGTGATTGTGATTAGTGCATATATATTTTTTGAGGTGATCAATTTGACAGTCTTGTAAAAAATTTGACAATTATTGATTAGTAGTTTGATTTCAATTTAAAATTTTTATTTGTGTTTATGTTAATTAGTTATATGCGTAAATATTTATATCATGAAAATATTGAAAATGGGTGAGATATTTATTAATATATGATATTTTTTATGTTATAATAAACACCAAATTATGTAGATAAAAATATCATTAAAAAATTCATATGAAGACATTTCAAAATGTCATAATAAATAACTATTAATGATAATTTTAAATGTCCTTATAAACTAATATAACAAACATTTATATGTGTCACTATAAATGACATAACAAGGCATTTTAAATTAACTTTATAAACTATCAATAGTGACATTTTTTATTATGACTATAAAAGAAAATTCAAGACACTTATAATTGTCTTGATAAATAATTTTAAAGGACATATAAATTTGTCATCATTACTATAATAAAACAACATATATAAATGTCATTACAAATCTTATAGTGACACTATTTTTTGTCACAATAACAATTATTCATGCTATTAGTATGTCACTATTTTTATTTTATAGTGACATTAAGAATTGTCATAAGTGATAAGACTTTAGACGACATCACTATAGAGGACATTTTAACTTAATGTCACTATATCAAAAATGTCAGTATAAGTAATATATGATGGCACTTTTCAATGTCATTAAAAACATTTTTTCTTGTAGTGAATGATGGGAAGAATAAGAAAATTTACAAGGTGAGATGTGAGAAGATGTTTCAACCTTCAAAAGGTAAAAGTGGTCAAAATTCAAATTTTAACACTAATATCATTTGTTATGAATGCAACAAGAAAGGACATATCAAGACAAATTGCTCGGAATTGAAAAAGAAAGAAGAAAAGGAAAAGAAAAAGAAGGAGAAAAAGAAGGAGGAGGCAATGGTGGCTCAAGGTATATGAGACACATCAAGCATTGACACATCGGATGAAGTTGAGCTATGTTATGTCACGAGACACATGACATTTATGACTTTTGAAGATGACAAAGAAGCTTCAAGTGAGGAGGAAGCTTCAAGTGAGGAGGAAGACTCAAGTGATGAATCGCCATCTAGTGACGATGAGGTAAAAGAATCTCCCAAAATTGAATTCCCTTATAAAACTATTGTTTATCTCAAGAATGCTTTGGCTAAGTCACAATCTAGGGTCAAGACTGTTGGTGCTTGGATGGCTATAGAGGGGGGGGTGTGAATGTAGCCAGACACTCAAATTACTCCCCTCTTCGAAATCTTTCTTCTGCGATCAAAGATTAGCAGCGGAAACAACAACACAGAAAGAAAACAGGGAAAGAAGGCAAACCGACGCTAACATGAGGATATACAAGGTTCGGGGATAACTTGCCCCTACTCCTTGGCGTGCTCGTGAGGTGGGCGATCCCTTGATCGTTTGCAGATCAATCCCTGATGAACCCCGGATATCAAATGTCTTCTTCTTGGTGGAGAAACCTCTCCACAAGCGGTCTCAAGAAGATACAAGTTAAGCTCACGAGACACTAGAAGGAATTGCTCACAAGTATGTAGCAGAAACACTTAAGCACGAAGCTACAGAGAGCACAAACACAGCCCAGCCAAACTCCTCAAGTTTTCTGTCTGTTCTCACATCTTTCTCCTCTGCTTCCAGTTTCGTCTTAAGCACCTGCTCCCATCGCCAAGCTCCATCAGCATCCACTGAGCCACAGCCTGACCCCCTGACTCCTTGAGCACTCAAAGACCTCTTCAGCTGAGCCCTCCGTCAGTCGCCAGCCGTGCCAGGAAGCCGTTGAAACCTGAAAACAGAATACATACAAACCTGCCACGGTGAAAATCACCATTGACTCTTCTCCTTGGTTTGTATCATCCATGTCTAACCTGCACACTCATCAAAAGCTTAGCAAAGCATATCACAAAGAAATCGGCAGTGTATCAGAGAAAACAGAGAAAACAAACCGATCAGAGCGTCTGACTGTATTTTAAATTAAAGTTCAGCACTGATCGGTCCCCAGACGATCAGTGATGACCCTGATCGGTCACCAGACCGATCAGGGAAGCCTGAACGATCAGGCTCCAGCCTGATCGGTCCACAGTGAGAAACTAGGATCACGGACTTCTTGTGATCGGTCACACTGATCATCAAGTGTGGGATCGGTCACCAGACCGATCCACAGCTTAAGACAGGACCTCAGCTTTCCAACCAACCCCCTGATCGGTCACCAGACCGATCAGGTTGTGCCTGATCGGTCTGGTGACCGATCAGGTAATCCCTGACCGATCAGGAGCCATCCTGATCGGTCAGGGTGAGGAAACTCCGACATTTGATCGGTCAACTGATCCGATCAAGTTCTTCCCAAGGCTACTGACCTCTCTCTGATCGTTCACCTGAACGATTAGAAGCCAAACAGAAACCTTTCTGTTCTCTCCCTGATCGGTCACCAGACCGATCAGACTTCTCTGGATCGGTCACTAGACCGATCCACAACAGGGAGTTCGTGCCAACTCCCTTATCGGTCTCCAGACTAATCCAGCTCCAACCAATTCAACCATAAGTCAAGAGAACGAGCTCCCTAGCCTTCTCTGACTCGTGCTCAGTCCCCCGGACCAAGACTTCATGCCCAGCTTCACTCACCGGGACTTCATTCAACCTAGCTTCACTCACCAGGGTTTCGTTCACCCGGCTTCACCCAGCTTCACTCACCGGGACCCGGCTTCACTCACCGGGATTTCAGTCACCTGACTTCACTCATCAGGACCCGGCTTTACTCATCGGGATTTCGGTCACCTGGCTTCACTCACCAGGACCCGGCTTCACTCACCGAGATTTCAATCACCTGGCTTCACTCACCAGAACCCGGCTTCACTCACCGAGATTTCCGGTCACCTGGCTTCACTCACCAGGATTTCATCCCCAATCCCCGACCAGGACTTAAGCCGAATCACTCAACCAAACTTAAATCGTGTCAACACCAAAACAACAATCGGGCAGACTGCATCAACAATCTCCCTCTTTTTGTTGTTTGACAACCCGATTTAAGTTTAGGTATTAATGATCAATTGAAGTCAATTCAATTATCGTAAGGGAATCAAAGTCCTCCCCCTACAATAACACAACCCTAAACTTAATCAATCATTCTCTCCCCCTTTATCAAACATTGAAAAGGGTATAGTTATTAAGTTTAAACACACCTCCCCCTCAACTAAAGGTCTCTCCCCAAATCCAAAATAATCAAAGGTAAGTTTGAATTGCACATGGAGGCATATACAGAATTATATCATGGTCAAACATGTATATGCTCCATTTGACAAGTAAGGAATGCAGCTGTATCCGACTCATAGTCCTGATTGGTCTCCTTGACCGATCGGCTTCATTGATGATTGATACAAAAAAATTTCTGATATATCTATGAACGATCAGTTTTCAGAAAAATTTCTATAACTCTGATTCGTTCAAGATCAGACTGTATTATCAATTGAAATTTCCAGGAACATGTTTAATCAATTCAAAACTCATCCGACCACACAGGTGTAGACAATAGGTATTTCAGAAAAATTTCTGAAACACGACATGAGTTTCTTGACTAAAAGTTATTACTCATCAAGGAACCAGAGTCATGATTCAACCAACCCTTTCTTATGAATTTTGAAAATTCCAACACAGGTTTGGGTTTAGATCAAATCAGTCTTAAATCTATTCCTCATCGAATCAAGAGTTTTTCTGAATTTCAGAACAAATTTGTATCAAATTAGGATCAGGTTTGTACCAACGAATGATCAAGTATGTTCATGTTCTTGGAGTGATTAGAATCATATCAGGATGTAATGTATGTTCCATGTTCTTTGATCCTGATTGATCATTTCAAAGTACCCTGATAATGGGTCTGATCATTCAGAATTCATCTGATCGGTCACCGGATCGATCAGAAGGACCCCTGATCGGTCATGGGACCGATCAGGAGGATCCCTGATCGGTCTATGGACCGATCAGATCTCTGATCAGGAGAGTTTTTGAATCATTTCAGAAGCTCTGCGTTTCAACCACATCTTTCAAATTCTAATACAATCAGATTTGATTACTTTGATTCTAAGGGTTCCCTTAATCAAAATATATTTCTCTACATCAAGGGAAAATGTTGTTTAAACATCTTAAAAACAGGCATGTTCAAATTTGTTTAAGAAATGTATTAAGTCCATAATCCCTAAATTTGTCTATCAGGTTTGTATTAGAATGTTTCTAGTATGATTATGTCAGGTTTATATCAGACTTCCAAAGCAGGTATGCATACAATCATTTGAGCAGAAAATTCATAAACATGGATAGCACACATAATGGATGTATATTGCTATTTGGTAAAGATGAATTAGTTACTTTCCTCTTTGTTTTGGAAACAAATCTGATCATGGTAGAACTTTAATACTAAAGTAGATTACACTTTTGCCTGATTAACTAATTTGACAAATGAATTCAATACAAATCACTAGCTAAGGGATTATCTCGTTATAAGAACTAAAATAATGGACATCAAAGTATTTAATTTAAATTTTCCATAACTAATCATGTGGATAACAATTTTTCCTGACCATGGATTTGGAGCACCCATTATCAACAACCCATGTTGATAGATGCTCCCCCTCAAATAATGTTTATACAATTCTAAATACAGAGGTTTTGGATACCTAAATTTTGGGACCTAGAGCATCTACAATGAAAGACTTTGGCACCTATGCCTTAGTCATTTTCTTTCTAACTTTTTGAACCCTAGAATCATCTTGTGATCTAGATTGGGTTCTTGACATTAATGATACAAAGCTCGGTTCTTTAGGTCGGTAACCTATACCGGCCTTGTTGTAAACCGCTCTTTGGGAGTTAAGGACCATATCTAGGGTTTTGGAGCTAGTTGAGAACTTCTCAAGAATATTCTTGAGATTTTCAATTTCGCTCTTCAAGTCCTTATTTTCATCCTTAAGGGGCTCATCATGAAAATCATTAATATCATCAACCTTAGAGGATTTTAGTTTTTCTACTTCTAATCTCAATAACTTAACCTTGTTCTTAGATTTTTTGAGCAAATTAGTTAAACATACAATGATCCTATAACACTTATCTAACTCGAGAGAGATTACCTCTACATCATCTGAAGATGATAAAGGCGCGGTTGAGGAGTCACTTGATTCGTCTCCACTCTCCTTGGTTGACTCTTCTAAGGCCATGAAGGTCATGTGACAGACCTTCTCCTTGTCTTTCTTCTTCCTTCTTCGGTCGCCTGCCACAAATGTCACACCTTTCTCTTTTGGACTTAGGTTAGCGATCTCGTGTAATTCCATTTCACAAAATAGATCTTCTAATTTAATAATTGACAAGTCCTTGGATACCTTGTACGCATCCACCATGGATGACCACAAGGCATTCCATGGAAAAGCTTTTAGAATGTACCTCACAAGGTCGCGGTTCTCGACCTTTTCATCAATGGAGTGGAGACCGTTGAGAATTTCTTTGAACCGGACATGGAGTTCACTTATCGTCTCGGACTCCTTCATGGTTAGATTTTGTAGTTGGTTGAGGAACAAGTCCCTCTTGGCTATCCTTGAGTCCCGGGTGCCTTCATGAAGCTCGATGAGCTTATTCCATAAATCCTTGGCGCTTGTGAAGAGACCAACTTTGAAGAGTTGGTCCTTGGTCATCCCGCATTGCAAGGTGACCACGGCTTTAGCATCGGCTTCTCCTTTCCGACTTTGCTCAGTCGGCCATCGCGAGGACTCCAACTCTTTTCCCTTAGCGTCTCTTGGAGGGATGAATCCTTCCTTCACGGAGAACCACATTCCAATATCGGTCTTGAGGTAGTACTCCATGCGAGACCTCCAATACTGAAAATCAAATCCGTCGAAGAAGAGAGGTCGGGTGGTGCTAAATCCTTCTCTCATTGCCATTCTTGTTGACTCTTGGGTGTTAGTCCGTTTGAGCAGAGCCCCAAGCTCTGATACCATGTGTTGGTTCTTGGATGGCTATAGAGGGGGGTGAATGTAGCCAGACACTCAAATTACTCCCCTCTTCGAAATCTTTCTTCTGCGATCAAAGATTAGCAGCGGAAACAACAACACAGAAAGCAAACAGGGAAAGAAAGTAAACCGACGCTAACACGAGGATGTACAAGGTTCGAGGATAACTTGCCCCTACTCCTTGGCGTGCCCGTGAGGTGGGTGATCCCTTGATCGTCGGCAGATCAAGCCCCGGTGAACCCCGGATATCAAATGTCTCCTTCTCTGTGGAGAAACCTCTCCACAAGTAGTCTCAAGAAGATACAAGTTAAGCTCACGAGACACTAGAAGAAATTCCTCACAAGTATGTAGCAGAAACACTTAAGCACGAAGCTACAGAGAGCACAAACACAGCCCAGCCAAACTCCTCAAGTTTTCTGTCAAGTCCTTTACTCCTCTGCATCTCCGCTTCTTCTTAAGCTCTGCTCACCATTGCCAGCTCCATTAGCTCCCACTGAGCCACAGCCTGACCCCTGACTGCACTGCCAGCCGCGCCAGGAAACCGTTGAAACCTGAAAACAGAATACATACAAACCTGCTCAATGGAAAGTCCTCAGTTGACTCTCCTCCATTGTTTGAATCCTCCCTATCTAACCTGCACACTGATCAGAGGCTTAGCAAATGCATATCAAACAATATCAGCAAGTAGCAGAGAAAGCGCAAAGAAAAACAGACGCGATCAGAAGTCTGACAGCGTATTTGAATTAAAGTTACAGCTACTGATCGGTCCCCAGACCGATCAGAGATGAACCTGATCGGTCACCAGACCGATCAGGGAAAGTCCTGAATGATCAGGCTCCAGCCTGATCGGTCCACAGTGAGAAAACTGGGATCGTGGACTTCTTGTGATCGGTCACCAGACCAATCACAGATCGTGGATCGGTCACCGGACCGATCCACAGCATTGCTGGGTTCCCCAGCTTTTGCAAGCCAAATCCCCCTGATCGGTCACCTGACCGATCAGGTTGTGCCCTGATCGGTTTGGTGACCGATCAGGTCACTCCCCAACCGATCAGGAGCCATCCTGATCGGTCGGGATGAGGAATGTCGCGACAATTTGATCGGTCAAGCGTCCGATCCAAGTTCCTCACAAAGACCAACTGATCTCTCTCTAATCGTTCACCAGAACGATCAGAGGCTAAGCAGAAATCTTTTTGTTCTCTCCCTGATCGGTCACCAGACCGATCAAACTTCTCTGGATCGGTCACCAGACCGATCCACAACAGGGAGTTCGTGCCAACTCCCTAATCGGTCTCCAGACCGATCCAGCCTCAACCAATTCAACCCTAAGTCAAGATAACGGGCTCCCTAGCCTTCTCTGACTCGTGCCCAGCTTCATTTACTGAGACTTTACTTAACCTAGCTTCACTCGCTAGGACCTGACTTCACTCACCAGGGTTTCGGTCACCTAGCTTCACTCGCTAGGACCCGGCTTCACTCACTGGGATTTCAGTCACATGGCTTCACTCACCAGGACCCGACTTCACTCACCGGGATTTTCGTCACCTGGCTTCACTGACCAGGACCCGGCTTCACTCACCAGAACCCGGCTTCACTCACCGGGATTTCAATCACCTGGCTTCACTCACCAGGACCCGGCTTCACTCACCGAGGTTTCCTTCACCTGGCTTCACTCACCAGGACCCGGCTTCACTCACTGGGATTTCATTCACTTGGTTCACTCACCAGGATTTCATGTCCAGTCCCCGACTAGGACTTAATCCGCATTCACTTAACCAAACTTAAATCGGTGTCAACACCAAAATAACAATCGGGCAGACTGCATCAACACGTTTAAGCTTATTTAAAGTTTAAATGAACGTAAGCCGGATATAATCATATATGAGTCCCAATAAAAAAAATTATAAAAAGATTAAGAAATAATTAAAAGATTATCCTATAAATAATTATTAACGATAATTATATATTTTAAAAATATATTTTTAAATGAAAAAATATCTTAAGCCTGAAATCCTAATATATTAGGCCTACGTTGAGCCTTATGTTATTAGATTTCAGGCACACATATTTTAGGTCCAATGTGTGCCTGAAATATGAGATTATTAAATATTCTAATATCAAAAATCAAAATATTTTTTTAAAATAAGTATAAATTAATATATAAAATATATAAAATAAAGATATATAATTTATATGTAATTGTTGTGTATACATTATATATTTGTAGTTATAATGTATTTTACATTTAAAAAAAACATATATAATACAATTTATTTATAGTGTATTCATTTATATCTTTATTTTCTTTATCTCTTTATATATTTCTTTTATCTTTATCTCTATTTTATATAGTTCATATATTTATTTATAATTATTTTGAAAAAAAACGATTTTGGATATCAAAAAGCCTGATATTCTCGGATTTTAGAACAAACTTAAACATATCGTATTATTGAATAATATCTAGAAAACCCTAAATACACAATAGATAGCGCAATTTGAGTCCTTGCAATACTATAAATTCATAATATTTGAAATTGTTGTAATCAGAATTTTCTAAGTTTATCAGTGAGTTTTCGTTGAAACCCTCTGATGGACCTAGAATATTTATATTTCTCAATACTTGATATCACTAGGTAAGATTGAGCTATGAGAAGTTAATTATGGTATCAAAACTTAGTCTTAAACAATAGCAATGATCGTCTTGTGTCATACCACTTGACACGGAACAATGCATCATATAGCGATTGTAGTACATTTGATTTTATATCTGAAGCTTGCGTCTAACCTAGTTTCAGATCTTGGAAAAACTAACGTTGGGCCTGACATCTTGAGATATCAGGCCTGACATAGCTTAATATTTATTCCCTTTTTAATAAAATTTTAAAATATATAATCATCTTTTAATAATTTTTTCGATGATATTTAATGTATCTTAATTTTCACATATAAATTTTACTTTAATTTTTATTTTATATATTTCTAATGTATACCATTCTACTAAATCTATTTTTTATATTTTATATATATTTTCTTATTTTTATTTTGTTTATATATTTTTATATTTTATATTTTCTATTTATATCATTTTTTTAATTATTTATAATTATTTTGAAAAAACGATTTTGTTGATAAGATGACTTGATATTCTCAGATTTCAGATCCACGTTGGTCCTGATATTCTGGGATTTCGAGCCCAACGCGGCCTGATATATATCCCATTTTAAAAATATATAATTATCCTTTATTATTTATTTATATGATAAATTTTAATTATTTATTAATCTTTTCATAATCGTAGCAAAATACAGTAAAAGGTTCGTGATGAGTCGAGTTATACAAGACAAAAAGAGAAAAGATGAGAATATTTATATCGAATCATAATTTATTATTTTAAAATTAAAATTATGAAAAGTAGTTCGGTTGTCTCGAAAAATGAACTGCAAAAAAGATTATTGACGGAAAGGATATAATAGGAATGAGCGCATTTTACATGCACTTTTTGATAAAATATTTTCACGTATGTCTTTTGATAAAATGCCGAAGGATAAATATATTTTATCTTTCTATTTAAATCATAAAAGCTTATAAAATCATTAAAAAAACTAAAATTGTTATCTAAATTATTCAGAGAAATATTGTAAAGTATTTTATTGGTAGAATATAGAGAATTTTGTAAATTATTGTTTTTCTTAGTTACCGTGCTCCGCGGTGCATCTGAACGTGGAGTTCCCTTCTACTTTTTTAACTCTTTCGGCATATGAAGACCGTCACGGAAGTCGTCGTCTTTCTACTCTGACTGTCTGACCTGCCAATCATAGCCATCGCCACTCCCTCCACCTCCGCTCTCCTTGGCTATGGCCGTCGACGATGACCGGAGCAGATCCTCCGACGCCCTCGCTCAGTTCCACTCCCTCGTGGAGGACGCCGACCGCAAATTCACCCTCGTCCGCGACCTGCCGCTCTGCGCCCGCGGCCCGCTCCACCTCCTCTACTTCCGCAAGGCGTTCAAGTCGTACACTCGCCTCTGGAGGTTCCAACAGCGCTGCCGTAGGGAGCTCGTCGCTGAAGGCCTTTGCCGCTGGGAGATCGGTGAGGTCGCCTACCGAATCGGGCAGCTCTTCTACTGCCAGTACCAGCGGACCAGCGAGACCCGCTTCCTCGTGGAGGCTTACGTCTTCTACGAGGCGATTGTGAGCAGGGGGTACTTTGAGGCGGTGAGGGGGTCGACTGCGCCCGCGTCCGATCTCAGGCTCAAGTATAAGGAGTTGAGGTTCCTGGTCAGGTTCTTGATTGTAGCTTTTCTGTTGAATCGGAACGACGAAGTGAGGCAGCTCGCCGATCGTTTTAGGAGATTGGTGGAGGAGTCAAAGGCTGCCTTCCCGGTACTTAAAAGACTGGATCTTGTGATGTTATCTTTGTTGGCCATGGCAACCTCATTGATTGTTGTTTCAAAAATCTGCAATTTATGTGCCAGCTAAAGCTTGTACTCTTTGTGATACTGTTGACTAGTACACAAAACATGGTAGATTGGGAAAAATTAGTGAATGATAATATACCTTTTATACTAAATTGTTCATCTAAATCCTTGTGATGCCAGTCTACAATGTAACTTGAATATTACAGCTGAGTAGAGAAGTTCATGCAGTCATCAACCTCTTGACCATGTCGAATTAGTGATAATGTACTGTTGATTCATCTGCTTGGCTATATTAGCTTGTTGAGGGTTGTATTTGTCCTCAGAACATGCAACTTGCACTGCAAGGATTATCACCATGGAGTTTTAGTAGTCGTTTCAATTGATATATAGACCAGTTCGAGAAGAAGTTTGTTATCAATATAATAGAGAAAACTAAATCTTGTGACTGTTTTTTGCTCCATTGTGCCCTTATAGATACAAATTTATATCACTGAGTTATCTTTTTGAAGTTTGATCTTCCATTAGGTGTACAGTTCTGTAGTAAATAAACACCACATCTGATTTCAGGTTAGCCACTCACCTCTGTATTCCCATACTTCATGCATCACATATCTTATATGTGGAAGCACAATGTGCAGGACTTTGTAAGCTTAGTGTGTAGGGACTGTTCCAAAGAGATTGCTCTCAAAGTAGAATTCTTGACACAATGATTCATTGTGAACCTTTAACAACGATTCTCAACTTTGGTGCAGCCAACTAAATGTTCTTGTACAAAAGTGCTTTTATGGTTTATTTTGATTAAAAAAAATGTGAATGATGCTATTGTAATGTTGATTTTACTCGTTTTGTGTAATAGTTTGACTTGGTCACAGGTCAGAAAATGTTTTTTTTTTTTGCATAACCATTTGAGTAGTTATATATTGGAAAATATTTTTTGCTTTGATATATTATCCAGAAGATTTTCACTCCTTCATATTTGTATAATGTTGCTTCCAGGCAATGAACTTTAAGGAATGGAAGCAAGTGATAAGAGAAAGTGCCAGGTTTTTGAAGGCTGATGCATTGATTCAAATCGCCAGGCCTTTGAGATACAACATTTTGTTTGATACTCACCAGTCTTCCTTCCCATGTATATCTCGGTTTCATTCAACTAGGTTGTTGAGACTGAAAGATGCTTTGCTTACAAGCTATCACCGGAATGAGGTTTTGATTTTATCCTTCTCTAGTAATAAGCAATAGTTCAAGTAATATTTATGTCAACAACTACATCTTTCAATTGCTTAGTACACCATAACTTATTAAGTAGATTGCCTCTGCAGATAAAGCTTGCAGAACTTACTCTGGATACTTTCAGAATGCTACAATGTTTGGAATGGGAACCCAATGGATTCTTCAACCAGAATCCTAAACAAGAACAATGTGCAAAGAGTTCTTGTGAGCAGAATGAAGCATCTGGATTGATTGATATAAATGTTGCTGCTGATATGACTGATCCAGATGCTCCTCCAAACCCGCGTAAAGCCGTTATTTACCGCCCTTCTGTATCACATTTAATTGCAGTGAGTGTTAAGGTTTTCTAATCATGGCTTTTTCACCATTTTTCAGCATGATAATGTAAAAAAATGAGATAAACCAAGAGACAAATATGGTTTTACATAGATGTTGTATGAGGTGTGGAGATATATATATATGGTTACTTGCAGTTTTTTGACAATACTTTAATACCCTGAGACATTATTCTTCTCTTTAATGGCTATTAAGATGGACTAATCTCTGAAATTTATTTTACACAATTTGGATTCTATAGTTTGTTAGAACTTAAGAATGATCCTCTTTATTTTAGGTAATTGCTACAATCTGGGAAGAGTTGTCTTCAGATGAAATTTTGCTAATTTATATATCAGCTTCAGGTTTCTTCTTCATTGCACTGGTAATTATAGATCATTGATAGTCCATCTCATTTTGTAACTCATTTTAGTGAAATTTGCAGGAAAAACTGATGTTACCCTTCAAAACAATGGTTTTCGAAGGTCCTTGAATTCCTCAAAAGTAAATCACACGCTACATGCTCCTTGGAAGAGGGAAACTCAGTTGTATCCACCATTGGATGATGATAATGTAAATTCAACTGCAAATTCAGGAACCTGTTTATGCCTAGGTTCTCAAGGAAATGGAGGTATTTTTGGATTTTGTTGACACTCTCTATTCTGTGACTTTCTAGTTGTGTTACTGGGATATGAACATTCTTCTTTTGCATCTTCTATGTTTTTAAATGTCAGGTTCAAATAATCTTTATCCTGAAGATTTGATTCCATTTACACGGAAACCACTCTTCCTTATACTAGACAGTGATAATAGCCAATCATTCAAGGCAGGTTTGTCAAACTTGATCTCAATTTTCTAGTCAATAATTTATCAACCTGATTATGAAATCTTTCCATATTAACAACCTGTCAAGTTCATAGGGGGCATTTCAATTAGTAATCACAAATGATTAACATTCTGGAAGTTTATGCATTCCCATGCCAAGTGTATTGCACTAAAGCATAAACTTGTCAAATCTTAGTAATTAATATGTTAATGGAATCAATCAAGTTCCACTCATGTAGTTTGTGGGCTCATCTTCTCCTTTATGCGCTTGTCTATTGGCAAACAAGCAGACTATTCATGGTGCAGAAAGAGGAGAAGCATCTGCCTTACTTCTTTCCCACGAGAAACCAGTTTCAGTATCCGATACCGATATATCATTTGGTGGAAGCCAGTTTACACACTTCCTAACTTCCCCATTACAGGCATTCTTCCAGTTAGTAGGCCTTTCCTCTGGTATTGATTCTGTAAGTTGCCTCGATGCTTTTGTTTTGTCTCTCATGAGTCACGGGCATCGTGATGGAGTTAAAGTTCAATGTCTCTTGTGTTTGTTCATTTTCAGGATTTGTACAATGATGCTGAGAGCTTGCTTTCGTCGGGTTTAGCTGAATGGGAAGTAGCACTCTGCACTTCAAATTCCCTAAATCAGGTCTGGGCTCAAGTGTTAACTGATCCATTTCTCCGACGGTTGATCGTAAGGTAATTTCCTCTCTTCCTAACCAAAAATTAACAGTGACATCAACATTCTAAGTTTTAACAGGTTCATTTTCTGTCGAGCCGTGCTTTCTCTTTGTCGTTCTTCTTCGGGTGGCGACCGCCCCGCCTGTCTGCCTGAATGCCTGCCTACTCTTCCTGACTGTGTGGATCCAAGTTCCACCCTGGTGCAAAATCACATCCGACTTCTTGTAGAAAGAACTGGCGTCTTGAACCATTTCGATTTTCTTGACACCATGAAAGATCCTATTCCGAGCAGGTGATGATTCTTCAGCAGATCACGGTAAATAGCATCCAACCATTCATTGATTGTTTTGCGACGACGATCTCAGACGTTTTCTTGGTGTTCTTAAAAGTTCTTTTATGGTGCTGCATCTTGGGAGTTGTTTATGCCAGTCAATTCTTGACTTGTAATCTGTTTCATGAATTCTTTGTTCGTACTTTTGTTTGATTTATGAAAACTTGTTTGGCTGCTTGAATCTCTACTATATTCATTTCGATTGTTGAAGTATAAGATTCCGAATTATGAAGCTTTATTGCATGAAAATCTCTGTTGATACATCAAAATTCAGAGAAGACGGCGGTCGGTCGCCTGTCGTTGACTACCCGACAGTTTCGCCTGATCTCTCCACTCTGCTCCGTCTGCAACTCCCCCATTTTGACCATCCCCTCGACGAAGGCAGCGAAGAAAGCTCCCTGATCCCTGCTGAACCTCTCCACCACCTCCTTCGTCGCCGTCTCGCCGCCGGAGAAGAGCGTCTGGTCGGCGTTCAGGAACCCCCTCAGCTGTACCAGGTCCTTGAAGTACTGGTTGTCGAAGACCGTGGGCGTGGCGTCTAGCCCACCGGTGACGTTGCCGTCGCCGCCCAGGGGACACAGAGCGTCGAGCTTCTCGCGGTAGTCGGGGTCCATGGCGGGGTCGGGCCTGCCGGTGCCGGACTGGTTGTAGAGCCGGAAGACGATGGAGAAGCAGCGGCCTTGTCCGATGGAGTGGGAACCGGAGAGCGCGACCAGATCGACGACGGTGAGGTTGAAGCGGGCGAAGAGGCTGATGAGGGCGGTGGCGTTGGCCCTGGGGCTGGGCATGATCTCGTCCGACGCCTCCTGGCTGGCGATCAGGCTGTCCTCCCGGCCGAGCCTCACTTCCCACTCCGGCCCTCCGCTCTGCAATTAATCCACAGATTTCCCGATCAACCAACCGATACAAAAACAAAAATCTCGAGTAGGTCGGACTGTTTATTACCAGGGCGACGGCGTCTCTAGCGGCGATGACGACGATGTCGGCGCAGGAGACGACGCCAGGACACTCCTTCTCCACCGCCGCCTTCGCCTCGTCGATCACCTCGAAGGACCTTAGCGAGTTGATGTTGGACAGCGCCAGCTTCTCGCCGACCATGGTCGGCGTGTCGTCGAGCAACACGGACCCGTCGCAACCCTGCGCGGTCGATCGATCGATCGATCCGTCCATCCATCAACAGAAATCAATCCAAGAACCAACCGATCGATCCATCAGAACGAACCAGTACTACTATTCTCACGTTGACGAAGCAGTCGTGGAACTGGAGGCGCATAACGGAGGCCCCACTCCGCGGCTCGCGGGCCATCGCCACCCGGATCGCCTCCCGCACGAGGCGCTCCGCGGCGGGGCAGGTGTCGGAGTAGTAGCCGACGCGGAGGCTGGTGGCGGAGAGGGAGATCCTCGGGCGGAGGGAGAAGGCGGAGAGGAAGAGCAGCAACGACGCAGCGAAAGCAGCGGACATCGCGCAAAGTACACTGAACGTCAAGGTACTGAGAAGAAGAGAAGAAGAAGTCGAAGATTTTTATTCCCCCCACTGCTTTTATTGGCGGCCCCAAACTGCCATGTTTACTCGGACGGGAATAGGATGGAAATGAAAGGGTGATGGAAAAAAAAATATCCACCAGATACATGAACAATAAAGAGGTACTCAGTACTCTGATCTCTCTGACTCTCTTTTCTCTGCAGGTAAACAAGGGAGAGGTTAAAGGCAGTAGTGGAGGATGGGCATTTATGGAGTGGTAAACAAAGAGAGCTGGAATATGGTGCGCCCCACTGTCGCAGCAACAGTGGCCCATGTCAGTTACGGCCATTTGTTGAGGAGTTATAAGTGGGTTTTGTTTGGGCCTGTTTTTTTGTCTGTTTGTTTGTTTGTTCCGGAGGTGGGAGAGAGGGATCTGAAATGGAAGTCCGGAAGTGGTGTTGGTGGAGGGGAGGAATGGCGTCCGGAGATACCCAGTCCCAGGCAATTTGTGGGCCCGCCGGATGGAATATGATGCGCCCCACTTTCTTTCTTGGGCATTTTACTAAAATTGGCTGAGTTCTGGCTTCAAAATTTTAAATATTTAATTTTTTTTTTGAATCGCGTTAATCTTCAAAATTTGTTGATGGTGAATGATGGTGATCAGTGAATATTATAGTTTTAAGTTTTATAATAAATTTATAAAATCATTGTATTAATTTTAATTTAAAATGATTTAAAATTATCTAATTCAATCAATGTTTTTTTTAAAAAAATATGAATAAAATTTGAGAGATGCATGCATACAAACTTACAAGATTATTTAGTGGAATGGAATGAGTATATATGTATACAAATTTAGATAGAGTTGTTAAACGGATAAATTCATGGGGTGGATGACCTATAGTGGATGTGTGTTAGCCTCCTAGTTCGATGGCACAGTTGGGTACAAGGATTCGTCCGTTGCTCCTTTGATCCAGTTTATGGGGCATGTGCGCAAGACATGCTAAGCAGCGGCAGGATTTGTGGCAGTGCGCAGGGACTGTCCAAGCACAAGTTGAGTAAGGGTCGACTTGGATCGTGACGAACAGATGCGAAGATGGGATGTGTGGAGTCTAAGCATTCTGCCAAACATAGCTTAGAGGAAATGCGAACCATGGTATGCAGTGGGTGCATACAAGACAGCACGAGGGATGGAGTAGCAAAGAAGCCGTTCATGTCCAAGTCCGTGGTGCAGGACTTGGGCCAAGTAATGAGGCACGCGGCTAGCAATTGGCATGGAGCCAAAGCACCATTTTGTGAAGTCGGGCCTAGGCCAAACACATGGGTGCAGGCTGAACATTCGCATGGTGTCAAGTCAGCGATGAGGTGGATGAATAGTTATGTATATGTGACAAGGTGGTTGAACAAACTACCATGCAACCACTTGTAATCGCTTGCAACCACTGGAACCGCTAGAACCAACTCTTGCCTATGCATTATAAATAGGCAAGGTTGGGCATTGGCAAGGGAGTGTGGGAGAATCTGTGAGTATTTTGTAATGAGTACACTTTGTAATCCTTTGCTATTATAAAGGTTGGGAGTATTTCCTGTATGCTGGTGTGTTCCTTGCTTGTGAATTTCGTGGTGCCTTTGTGTTGACCATTCTCTTGCATTTCTGTGTGCATTCGTGGGCTGAATCAAGTGGTGGACTTGGTGCCGCGCAGGAAAATTTCTAAGGCAGAAATTATCCCTGCGACAACTGATATCCTTGAGGGAGGCAATCACGAATTAAGAGAAATTGTTGGCACTCTTGAAGCCATGATCGGTGATGTCCCTAAGGGAGAAGATGCTTGCAATCTTATTGTGAAAATTTTCAATCTTGAGGCCAATCCGGAGCACACTCGGGAATCTCTTATGGAGGAAATTTTGCAGATTTGGAAGAACAACAAGGATCTTTGCCTTGAAGTTATTGTCCTGCGAAGGGTCATGGCTTCTAGTAGAGAACGGGTTCCTGACCGTTCGGTGGTACGAGTTCTTGAGCCCAAATCTTTTGGTGGTGCGCAGAGTGCTAAGGAACTTGAGAATTTTCTGTGGGATATGGAGCAGTACTTTGTGCTTGCCAAAGTGCCTGAAGCGGATAAAGTGACAATTTCAAGCATGTACCTTGTTGGGGATGCGAAGCTGTGGTGGCGAACTCACATGGTAGATGATGCACATGCGGGTCGACAGAAAATTGACACTTGGGACCGATTGAAGAAGGAAATGAAGGATCAATTCCTTCTAGACAACATCTCGTGGATTGCACGAGATGGCTTAAAACGTCTCAAACAGAATGATTCTGTGAGGGACTATGTCAAAGAATTCAGTTCTTTGATGTTGGATATTCAAAATATGTCCGAGGAAGACAAATTATATAATTTCTTGTCTGGTTTGCAGTCATGGGCATAGATTGAACTTCGAAGGCAAAATGTGAAGGATTTGCCTAGTGCACTTGTTGCTGCTGATGCCTTGGTGGACCTTCGCATGAATAAGGACAATCTGAACACTTTATCATCTTCCAAATCCAATAATTTCCGAAAGGAAAAGAAGGGAGAATGGAAGAAGGATGGCAAAAAGAAAGATTTTGAAAACAATCAAGGAAAAGGAAGGACTAATCACCTTGCTACCCAGGGAAAAGATAACTCAAAGAATCAGGGTTGCTTCTTGTGCAATGGTTCTCATTTTGCCAAAGGTTGTCCCAAACGAGAGAAGTTAAATGCCCTCCTGCTGAGGAACAATATTGCAATTCGTGAACAGGAACTTGCTACTCTTGTTAACCCTTTGCAATTGTTGAATCCAATTGTTGAATATGAGCCCGTTGCATTGCTAACCAATATGTTAGAAGACATGGTGCAAGCACATTCTCTTCTCTTGCAGATTTCAGTGGAAGTGAACGGGGAAAACGTCCATGCGATGGTTGACATAGGGGCAACTCATACCTTTATGTCTGCCAAATTGGTGAAGGAATATGGGTTATCAGTGAGCAAATGTCCAAGCTATATCAAGTTTGTGAATGCGAAGGCATAGACAGTTGTGGGTATGACTTACAATGTTCCTTTATCTGTTGGCTCTTGTGTAGGAAAAGCAAATATGATGGTGATTCCTCTTGAGGAATTTCAACTGATACTTGGTATTGACTTTTTACGGAAGACGAAAACAGTTCCAATGCCTCACTTGGATGGAGTGATGGTAATGCAGGAATCAAATCTATGTTTTGTTCCCTGCGTACACCCTTATGGCACGGGCCAAAAAAAGGAGAAAACCAACACTATATTCGTTGTTTCTCTAGAGAAAGGCTTGAAATGAGGGGAAACAACTTACCTGACAGCCTTGATTAACAACAAACTTGACAAAGATTGTGAGTTGCCTAGTTGTGTCAAAGACATTCTAACAATGTTTTGTTGATGTGATGCCTCTAGAGTTGCCAAAAAGGTCGCCGCCAAGAAGAACCATCGACCACAAAGTCGAGTTGATTCTTGGGGTTGTCCCTCCTGCAAGATCCCCATATCAAATGTCTCAGTTGGAACTTGTAGAATTACGGAGGCAGTTGAAGGAATTGTTGGAGGTAGGATCTGTTCGCCCATCCAAAGCTCCCTATGGTGCACTGGTGTTGTTCCAGAAAAAATGGGATGGTGGCTTGAGGATGTGCGTAGAGTATCGGGCTTGAAACAAAGTGATGGTGAAAAACAAGTATCCTGTTCCGTTGGTGCAAGAAGGCCATCCAGTTGCTTTTGAGAGCAGAAAACTTAGGGGACGCTTGGTAAACGAGTTTAGAAGGTGGGAATAAGAATGAAATATATTTCATTCCCATTTATGATGCTTGGTATATGAGAATCGGAATCAAAATAAGGATATGATACCCTTGATTTTATAACCCAACCCCCACTAGGTTATCACTAAACCCATAAACCCCTCAATCAAAATCTATTACCATTCCCATTGTCGAATATATACCAAGCGCCCCTTAATCTTGCTGAAGAGAAATATTCAGCACATGAAAAGGAAATGATAGTTGTGGTTCATTGCCTGCAGGTTTGGAGAGTTCACTTATTGAAGACAAAATTCCTTGTGAAAACTGATAATGCTGCTAACACTTTCTTTGCCACCCAAAGGAAATTGTCTCCTAAGGAGGCTCGATGGCAAGATTTCGTGGCAAAATATGACTTTGCATGGGAGCACAAACCTAGCATGCATAATCAAGTTGTTGATGCATTAAGTCGGAAAGAAGTTTTTGCCACTTTCTACTCTGTGGCAAGAGTAGAATCGGATATGCTGGAATGGGTAAAGGTTGTTGCTGCAAGTGATACAACTTATGGAAAGTTAGTGCAGCAAGTAAAAGATGGAACCATACGACGATACTGGATCGAGGACGATCTCTTAGTGTACAAAGGCGGGAGGATCTTTGTACCTGCAGCAAGCGGCTTGCAAAGAGAGTTGCTGAAGGAAACTCATGACCCACACTGGACGGGTCATCCTGGAGTTGAAAGAATGCTTGCTCTCTTGGCCCGTTCTTACATGTAGCCTAAAATGGAGGAAGACGTGGAAGCTTATGTAAAAAACTTGTCTTGTGTGCCAACAAGACAAAACGAAGCAGAGGAAGGAAGCAGGATTGCTTTAACCGTTGCCCATCGCAAAAAAACCATGGGTTTCAGTTTCTATGGACTTCATTAGTGGGTTTCCAAAAGTTAATGACATGTATACTATCATGGTGGTGGTGGACAGATTCTCAAAGTATGTTGTGTTCATTGTGGTTCCTTCAGCTTGTCCATCCTATGTAGCTGCTAAACTCTTCTATCGGAATGTGGTGAAATATTTTGGCTTGCCTAATGATATTATGAGTGACAGGAACACAAGATTTACAGGGAGATTTTGGATTACATTGTTCAATATGATGGGGATGGATCTTAAATTCTCTACTGTTAATAATCCGCAAATAGATGGTCAGACCGAAAGGATCAACCATCTACTTGAAGAGTATTTGTGGCACTATGTCACGGTAAATCAGAAAAATTGGTTGGAGCTCTTGGATAGCGCATAATTTTACTACAATCTGCATAAGTCTTCGGCCATAGAAAAGAGTCCCTTCAAGATAGTGTCAGGGGAGCAACCAACAACTCCCATAGAGATAGCCAAGCAAAAATCTGGAGGGAAATGTCTTGCAACATATAAATATGCAAGGGGAAAGCAAGAATTACTTGAGGAGGCCTGAGATAGTTTGCGAAAAGCTGCCAAGAGAATGAAAAAGTATGCTGTTAAGAGACGAAGACCCGTAGAATTCTCTGTTGGAGAGAAAGTTTTGCTGAAACTCACTCCTCAAATCTGGAAGAGAATCAATAGCCAGAATGTTCATCGGGGACTAATTGCCAAGTACGATGGGCCATTCGAGATGGAGAAAGTGGGAAATGTAGCCTACATGCTAAACTTACCTGAAAGGCTAAAGGTAGATCCAACTTTTCTTGTAAGTTTCTTGAAGAAATTCCATGCAGATGAAATAGATCCTTTAAGAAATAGTACCAAGAGGGCTCCACCAGTGGTAAGGAAGCAATTCACTGATGATGTCAAAGAGATCCTTGACCACAGAACCTTCGCAATGGGCAAGAAGAATAGAAGGACAGAATTCTTGATCCTTTGGAAGGGAAAACCAGAATCGGAGGCCACTTGGGAAAGAGATGTTACTCTTTGGCAATTTGAAAATCAGATTCAGGCATACCTACAGAAGCGCTTGATGAGGATGTCGAGTTCTTCTGGTGGGGATCATTTGTTAGCCCCCTAGTTCGATGGCACAGCTGGGCACAAGGATTCATCCGTTGCTCCTTTGATCCAGCTTATGTGGCATGTGTGCAAGGCATCCTAAGCAGCGGCAGGATTTGTAACAGTGCGTAGGGAGTGTCAAAGCGCAGGTTGAGCAGGGGTCGACTTGGATCGTGGCGAACAAATGCGAAGATGGGACGTGCGGAGTCTAAGCATTTTGCCAAACATGGCTCGGAGGAAATGTGAACCATGGCATGTGGTGGGTGCATACAAGACAACACGAGGGATGAAGTAGCAAGGAAGTTGTTCATGCCCAAGTCTGTGGTGCAGGACTTGGGCCAGGAAACGAGGCACGCAACTAGCAATTGGCATGGAGCCAAAACATCATTTTGTGGAGTCGGGCCTGGGCCAAGCACATGGGTGCAAGCTGAGCATTGGCATGGTGCCAAGTCAGCGATGAGGTGGATGAACAGTAATGTACATGTGGCAAGGTGGTTGAACAAACAACCATGCAACCATTTGTAACCGCTTGCAACCACTGTAACCGCCAGAACCAACTCTTGCCTATGCATTATAAATAGGCAGGGTTTGGCATCAGTAAGGGAGTGTAGGAGAATCTGTGAGCATTCTTAATGAGTCCACTTTGTAATCCTTTGTTATTATAAAGGTTGAGAGTATTTCCTGTATGCTGGTGTCTTGCTTGTGAATTTCATGGTGCCTTTGTGTTGAGCATTATCTTCCATTTCTGTGTGCATTCATGGGTTGAATTAAGTGGTGGACTTGGTGTCGTGCAAGTGTGACAATGGGCCATTTAGCGGAGCAAGACCACTCGATTTATCATCTTGATGGATTGGAAAATTCCTAATCCAATCCAAGACGGGTTACGGGTCAGGCGGGCAAATCAGTGAACTCATAAAATAATAAAAAAACATATAGAAAAAATTAAAAATTATTCAAACAGATAAAAATCTACACAATTAGATAAACAAGAACCTCTCAAATTTCATTTTTTCTATAAAGATATCGTCTTACAAAAATCTACTCTTTTAAATATACATAGACAAGAACAAGTACTCATGTTCGATAAAAAATATTATTTTTATTTTAAAATTATAACAAATAAAGTTAATAAATTGATATAAAACTTAGCTTATATGTATTTTTTAATTCGCGGATCAATCCAAGCCTGTGGCGGGCCGATAAGTGCAGGTTGCGGGCCTAGGTGGGTTGGCTCATGGTAGACTTGGGTTAATAAAATTCTAACTCAATCTATTTAGAT
The DNA here is from genome assembly GCA_024364735.1 of Boesenbergia rotunda. Lineage (NCBI taxonomy): Eukaryota > Viridiplantae > Streptophyta > Magnoliopsida > Zingiberales > Zingiberaceae > Boesenbergia > Boesenbergia rotunda. The sequence goes on along the minus strand of JAGFNQ010002180.1, from coordinate 8,943 downwards.
TATTTGAGGAGATGGACCAATCCAACGGACCTAAAGATTATTTAGCGGAAAGGAAGGGGTATAATAACAATATGTTACTTTTAGGAATTATGGAAGTTAAGTAGTGCAATAGATAATATTAAAACTTCCTTAGGCAATTTAGTAAAATATTATTCTTTCTTTAGGGAATGAGACATAGGTGCCCAATTTCATTTCAACACTACCACAAAGGAGTTGAACATGGGTCACTCCCTCGTCATCTTCCTTTCCTTGGATACAATTCCATAAATATTTTAAAAATCGTCTTTTAAATATGTATAAATTATATTTTAAATTTATTCTATAGATGAAATAAAAGAACATTTACATATTTAATTTTGGTTCGAATACTTATTTAATTGGTGATTTAATTTTCAGACATTGGAGTAAAGGAAAGGAGGTAAGGTGAGGTAATTTGGGTAAGAAAAACAGAGTATTCTAATAAAAAAAATGCTCTTTTTCACTTAAAGTTTCTATAAATAATTTTATCAAATTATTTTAAGTTGTACTATTTTGATTAAAACTATTATATAAATAGTTTTCAAATAATTTTTACCAACTTTCAATAATTTTAATAAAGTTAATTATAAAAATATTATGATTTAATAACGCTCTATGGTGTTTTTATCAAATTAGAATAATTTTATTAAATGTTACAGTACTTTAATTTAACTTGGCACAACAAAATACGATTATTTTCAGATAAAAATAAAATAACATACTATTTTAATATATTTTTTTCAATATAAGATGTTTTATTAATAAAAAAATAGGAGCTCCCTTCTAAAATCGAGAACTTTTATGTCTCGTGAAAAAGTCTCTCATTAAAAACTCAAACCTAAATGCTTTTATATATAATTATTAAATTGAAGTTAAATAATGCAAAATATTTTAAATCATTTTTGTTATTTTGATCTCCATGTTAAAAGCTCTTAATTTAAAAGGTTAAAACTTGCATGAACTCGAATGCTTCCAATTAAGAAATTTCAGTATTTTATTGAAGTACACATATATAATTTATGATTTCTGTTTTCGGTATTTAATTTTCATAATATATAAATGTATCATATTTTTAAAATACTCCTCATCCTTTCATGAAAATAATCACTTTTTCTTTATATTTTTAGTGTACCTAGAAATCCTTAAACCTGCACGTGCTATTCAATAAAATGTCACTATGCTTTAATTATGTTATCATATTGAGGGTTAAAAAAAAGATAAAATGCTCGCTTTTAACATGATCTATCTCAATATCAATATGAAAAAAATAAATCATGATGATTAAAAAAATAAGAAGTTAAGGGGAACCAGCTGCTAGAGTTAGTTCTATTAATATAGGAGAGATAAAATTTAAGTACACGAAAAATATACGGCTAAATGAATTTTAAGTCATGAGTTTATGTGAGATTTGATCTTGATTTTTATATTAGAAATGTCACTACGGCTTAAGACAGTGAAATTACTTAAGAGATCTTAGTGGTAAGAGAGATTAATTAAGATTGTAAATGATTAATTTGTGACTTATCAATGATTTGGTTTAAATTTAATTAGATCGTTCAATGATTGAACCAGAAATAGACCGGCCAAGATATCCAGTCCGGATCGGTTCAATCGAATCCATTAATTAAGGGTTTGGGGTTTGATAGAACCCTACGCAGAGCATCTTTACCTTCTCTCGCCGAAACCCTCCCTTCTCTTCCCTCTCTCGCCGCCGCCCGCCCGCCCGCCGGCGTCGAGCACCGAGAAGTGCTCTCCCTCTACTACGGGAAGATGGGGAAAACGTCGTACATGAGGCTTAAAGGGAGCTGCCATTTCCGGCAGCGGCTCCTCCTCGCGACGCTGTCGACCAAAGCAATTCTCATCGAAGACATCCGCTCAAATGAAACTTCTCCAGGGCTTCGGCCCCACGAGGTCTCCCTGCTCCGCCTGATTGAGAAGATCTCCGACGACTGCTCCGTCGAGATCAACGAGACAGGTCTGTCCGTGAAATCCTGTCTTGTTCTATTAAACGTCTTTGATTTCCAGAGGTTTTTTTTTAGTGACAGCTTGGATCGATTTCTCTGACAATTTGGCCTTTTGGTTTGTGTAGGAACGAAACTGAGATATAAGCCGGGAGTTTTGGTCGGAGGCAAGTATTTGGTACATGACTGCGGTCTTAGTCGTTCCATCGGCTACTTCCTTGAGCCGCTGATCTTACTGGGCTTGTTTGGGAAGAAGCCCCTGTCTATTACTCTTAAAGGTTAACTCTTTGTTTCTTTCTCTTTTTTTATGCATAGTCTCTTAGGGAAACTGCAAGTGGTTGTATCTTTTAACTTGCTGCTGCAAAGAAAACATCTTTCTATAATTTGTGCTAGGAGCAAAATAATTATCATGTATTGGTATTGGGCCCCTAGTTCTTAGCTTTCTGCAACTTGGTCAATGCACTAGCCTTCTGTTCCTTAATGAGCCAAAAGTTTGCTGCCATCTTCCGTTCAGGAAACTAGTTGTAGATAAGGTTTTATTGGCTAACTCCACTTGTCCAAACCTTGCCAGAATGTTGTGGCATAATGATATAATTTGATAAGTTAAATTGTGATAATTGGACCAAGGCAAATCAAACCTGCAATTTAATTATATAACATCGTAAATGAGTAAAAGGTCTCCCATGTACTGACAGTACTAAAATTGCATCTATATAGTTTTTGCAAGTGCCGTCAATTTTAGTTCCAAGCTCAAATAAACACTTGGAGAGTTGCATTGGGCTCTAACAACCAATTTAAAATTATGCAAAGAACCTTATCCTTAATCATCATGAATCTTATATGAATTTGTTCTAAGGGTAGCACATCACTTGTAAATGGACAAAACGTTTTTACTAGTAATATAATCTGATAGAAGGAAACTTCAGCATTGAGCTCAACCCCATAGCAAATTAGACAAACTTGTGGATTTTGTTGTTTGTTACCAATACTCTAGAAATCAAATGTAAGTATTTGGTTTTGCTACTATTTCATGAACTTAAAAATCCTAGAAAAATAAAAATACCCTAAAGTAATAACATTGCTACAGCATAGATATTTGACAAAGAAAGATACTGAGTTGTTCCTAAATCTTTTGGCTAATAATCACGATGTATCCTTGTTTTGAGTTGTTATGAATTCCATCCTTCAATATAAACGCATAGCATAAGGATCATTTACTGGTCTTAGTTGCATCTCCTGTATTCAGTGCCTTCTTAAGCTCAGAAATGCCTACTAGGTAGTGTCCTACTTTTCTCTAATCAGCAAAATAACAGTCACTGGATGTAGAAAAAGGTAAATTTAAAGGGAACAAGTTTGACAAGATTGTTTGTTGATAGTATTCGATGATCTTTTCAAACCTGATTTAATAATACAACATCGAATCTCTATGGACCACTGGATTAAAAAGTGGGAATCACAGTGTATGCTCTTGTAGTTAGAAACTCCTGCTATACTGAACACCAAACTAGAATAACTTAAAAGATACAGCCTACGTCCTTTATTACAACATGACATCACATATTGAAACATTTGTTTTTCAAATATTGATGAAGTTAAATTATCAACCAATCTTTATCTAGGCTATTTTCAATTTTTGTATCCCTAAAAAAGGAGTATAGTTGGAGTGCCAAAGAAAGAAATGTATACTATGACTACCTATATTGTATCTGGTTAAGTGCCATTGAATCTTTTGCAATGCTTAATGTGTGACTAACAATGTATGGTGACCTATTTTGTGAAAAAATACATCATGATAGTTTTCCTTTTAAATAGGAATTACAAATGATTCTAAAGATCCTTCTGTTGATACCTTCCGGACAACAACACTGCATATGCTCAAGCGATTTGGTGTTCCATTAGAAGGTTTGGAGTTGAAAATTGTGAATCGGGGAGCTCCTCCCCATGGCGGTGGGGAGATTATTCTTGGAGTTCCAATTGTCCCAACCAGCTTAACTGTGAGTCTTGATAAATACATAAGCTGTGTAGTAATACATCATGCCTCTTATTTGTTAATTTACAAAAAACTAAAACATGCAGGCAGCCCATTGGGTTGATGAAGGAATGGTCAAGAGCATTAGAGGGGTGACATTCTCAACACGAGTATCTCCTCAAATAGGGAGTCGAATGATATATGCAGCTCGTGGAATTTTCAACAGCTTCATTCCTGATGTTCATATTTTTACAGACCATAGATCAGGACCATCTGGTGGAAGGTACAATTATATATATTCTTTCTATTAGTAACCCTTCGTTTGCCTAAGTACATGATATCATCTTTATGATAGTTTGCCAAGTTCTTGGATATGCATGTGATTCTTAATTCAGAAATTTTGTTAAATTCTAAGCAGCATGTGAAATTTGGATCTTATTGTGCTAAAATATTCTCCTAAGTCATTTTAAACCATCAGATCAGACTTCTTATTCCTTCAGTCATCCAGCTGTAAACATCAACTGTAAGGAGATGTGAACTTTCTCCTCGCAACTACTGGTTTGGCTTCCTTTTCATTGGAAACTGGTATCTTTGACCTCACAACTACTGGTTTGGTTTGATTTCTTGATTTGTGAGAACTGAAAGTATATATGGAGTGACTACAATTTGCTGATGAATGGCACATTGATGTTGTTTGTTTATTGGCAGATAGTGAGATAGAATTGTCATTTTAGTCTTGGAATAATTAACCAACGGCCCAAATCCATTAGCTTAGTTGTAATACGATGACAGGAGAACAAGGCCTTGATCACTTATCAGTTTAGTCAATGCCAACTTGATTGCACCCAATTGATGATACTCTGCCCTAACTAACTAAGGTCATCTTGGCATTATCCTCTTAACTCACTCTCAATCTTTCCCAACTAAAGTCAATCTCAATGGAACTCCAAATAGTTCTTTTAAGCTTCTGTGTTTGAACATGGATTGTCTAGCAGGCTCCTTTTTTTTTTTGTAAAAAAAATTGTTCTTGTGGATGTTTGCTTTTATCTTAATTCGCCTACATAATCCACCTCGCAGATCGCCAGGCTATGGTGTATCGTTAGTTGCAGAGACTACTACTGGATGCTTGATTTCCACAGATGTTGCAATCAGCCATCCAAAACCTGAAGACACGGATACCATGGAGGATTCCTATGAGAAACCAGAGATGTTACCTCCTGAGGATGTTGGTGTTCAAGTCGCCTCAATGTTACTCGGGGAGATAGAGCAGGGGGGCGTAGTCGATTCCACACACCAGGTCTACTTAATACATCCTCATAACAATCCATTACAACATGTGCTAAACACTGTGATAAATGCCGTGCTTTCCAGGGTTCCATTCACAACTGCAATCCATTCCCCCCACCACCAACCTTTTGTTTCTCGGATCTGTGGACTGACATGCCTTTTGATTGTTTCCCAGGGCTTTGTCTTCCTCCTCTGCGCTCTCTGCCCCCCAGATGTATCCAAAGTTCGCGTGGGGAAGTTAACACCATACGGTATCGAAACACTTCGCAATATCAGAGAATTTCTTGATGTCAAATTTGTTATAAAACCAGAACCAACTACAAATACCGTGATTCTGAAATGCGTCGGGTGTGGGATGAAGAACCTATCGAGAAAGGTAGCATGAGCTGTTAGTTTTTGCATTTAGAATCCACCAATATTTCAACTTGTATTGTAACTATTCTCCTAACAAATGCCATTAGATTTCTTGAGCCTTTTTCTGTTGATTTGTTGGTATTTTTTTTCATGGTGTGGTCTGATGCCTCCTCCACTGGACACGCGATTGCAGAGCCCACAAAGTTATTATTTAGAGCAAAAAAAAAATAATTCAAAAAGTTTTTTTTTTTGGTAATCACGTATGAGTGCTCTTTTTTAAATATATTTTTATCAATAAATTCCATTCCATCACTTTTCTTTGTAAAAGGAGATGGGTATCTTAGTTATATTATTTTTTATTTTAAGTATATTGTTTGATATTATTAATTTTTATTATGTGTAATAATTGTATGAATAAAATAAATTTGTATGGTAGAAATTATGAAATTATAGATGTTATAAAATAAATGTTTTTAAACTATTAAATGTATAGGGTGTATAATATAAATATGGTTGAACAGATTGAATCCACTACGTCCAAATAGTTTGGATTTTAAATTGGGCTCTAATCGAACCGAGCCGAGTTGAATATCTGAGAGTTTGAGTTTAGTTCGTTTATTATCGAGTCGAGCTTGAGCTTAATTTATCGAATATAGTGATGGCTCGCGAGCCTAATTGAGCCGTAAACGAACTTATCAAATATAAATTATTAATTAAATTATTCATCAATTTATTGAAAAAATAAATTATATATTCTAAAAATATAAAATATTTACTAAAATCTATGATTTTATTCATACAAATAAGCTTTATTGGATATTTTATATTTATTAAATATAAAAGTGTCGAAATTATATATTTAATATTAAATATTAATTTTATATTTTACGAACTAGCTCACGAGCTTATTAACGAATCTGTTCACGAGCTAACGAGCCAAATATTGCTGAGTTTGAGTTTGGTTTGTTAATATTAACGAGCTTTATTAAACGAACTCGAACGAGCCTCTATCGAATCGAGCTCTGAATAGTTCACAAGCAACTTGATTCATTTACAGCCTTAATTTTAAATTTTAAGGACATCTCTAATGCATCATTAAAACATCAAATTTAATTCAAACTCATACCAAAATATTCCAATCCATACACTAAAACGTAATCAAATATGGTATGATGATTTTTTTAATTTTTTTAATATTAAAAAAATCTTATTATATTATATAACCAATAAAATCAAATATAATATATATTATTAAATATCATAAATAAAAATTAATTTATAATTATTATTTTTCTTAATATTAATTATTTATTATAAATTTAAATTAAGTGTATTTAATAGTATATTTTAATTTTATATGTATATTTATAACGATTTAATTTATTAAAAATTTTATTTATAATATATTTAATATATTTTAATTATAATTACATTTATAAATTATATCACTAATTTCATAAAAATTATAATGTAGGTGGATAATTAAATTCTGAATAAAAAATAAAATATTCTAAAGATTTTTTTTTTTGTGTGATATGGTATGGATGGGTTAGAGCTGAAATAGTTTTTATGCTAAAGTTATATTATAAGCTCTGATATACTCAGTAAAAAAATTCAATAAAATGCTTAGTGAATGATGTGACATTTTACATGCACACTTTCGATTATCGCTTGGACATTATCGGCGGCCTCCGGCCGCTGCCTCAAATCAAATTATACCCTGAGGGTCATGGCGAACCCATCAAGAATCGTTACATACAAAATATCACGTCATTAACTAAGCTTTTTCTTAATATTTTTTATTGAATATATCATTTTTCTTATATTATTTTAATATAAAAATTATATCAAATAGTGTTTATGTTGGAGATGATCTAAATCAATTTTCTAAAAAAAAATCGTTCCGTCCAAAAATCAAAATAAACGTCTTTCATGATTCCAATAAATAGGGTGGGTGGCTTTCATTATTGCCCTGTTTTATATTTAAACAAAAATATTTTTTTTTAAAAAATGCGGAAGAAGATAAGAACGAGACGGGTTGTTGAGATCACGTGCGGTAATTCCCAGATTCCCTTCAGAGTTCCTCTTCCCCCGTCACTCTCCGGGGCCCTCCTAATCCGTGCAGCCAGCATTCCATTCCGAACCCTCCCTGCCCCATACATATCATCGCTCTCTTCTCCTTCTCGCCCTCCGCTCCAATCCACAGCCTGCTACGATTTTTCTTCCAGGCATGGACCTCCCGTCGTCTTCGTCTGCCCCACACTCGATCGTCGCCAGCATGCGAAAACGATAACGACGACGATTTCTTAATTGCCACAGCGCGTAGTGGCTTCGCCCTTTACCTTTCAGTAGCGTTCACGTCTAAAGAATCATTGGCATCCACCCAAACAAAAAGAAGCTTCTGTTCCTAACTCACGGTCGCTTTTGCCGACGCCAGCCACCGCCTACTCCGTAAACGTGGTGCATGGCGCAGTTCTCCCCAGCTTTATTCCCCTCCCTTCCTTTCCCTTTCCTCCTCCCACCCCTACATCACTTTGATGGCACCTATCGACCGCTATTTAAGTGGTAACACTTTAGGCACTTAGCCACTCAGAGTAAACAGAGTTCCAAGGCTTCTTCTTCTTCCTCTTCACTCTGCTCTGAAAACAGAGTTCAATGGCTTCTTCTTCTTACTCTCCGCTGTGCTCTGTTTTGTTGCTCTCTTTTCTGTTGCTACCTGCTCTGTTTCACGGTTCTGATGGACAGCCGCTCGCCATGACTTACCACAGGGGAACTATGCTCACCGGGCGGATCCCCGTCAATCTAGTATTCTACGGAAAGTTCACCGTTTCCCAAAGAGTTATCGTCTCCGACTTCGTCGCTTCTGTCTCCCCGCTACCCGGACAGAAGGACCGCCTTGAGCCGTCAGTGACCTCCTGGTGGAATTCGCTCCGCAAGTATTACTCCGCCTCCAGGACGCCGCCGCCCAGACTCGCTCTCGGCCAGCAGATCCTCGACGAGTCGTACTCCCTCGGTAAATCCCTCAACGATGCTCACCTCGCCGCTCTGGCGGCGCGCGGTGGCGGGGTGCTGAGCGTGGTGCTAACGGCGGGGGACGTGGCCGTGGAGCGGTTCTGTATGAGCCGGTGCGGCTCCCACTCGGCGGCAACCGGAAGAGGCCGATCTGTGTACATATGGGTGGGGAACGCAGCGGCGCAGTGCCCCGGGCAGTGCGCGTGGCCGTTCCACCAGCCACTGTACGGACCGCAGACGCCGCCGCTGGTGGCACCCAACGGCGACGTTGGGGTCGACGGGATGGTGATCAACCTGGCGAGCATGCTGGCGGGCGCCGCCACCAACCCGTTCGGCGACGGG
>JAGFNQ010002179.1:0-72492 GCA_024364735.1 Boesenbergia rotunda | reverse complement strand
TCAACTTATTTGGTCAAACAACATTGTTGCTGGATATATTCAGAACAATTTGCATCTTGATTTGGAAAAGCTCAACCAGTTTGGGTTTAATTGTTAATTAATAAATTTTTAATGTTTAAAACTTGTAGGATTCAGATGATGTTTGACAAAAATTCTATTGGAATAGTGTGATAGGTCACTTTAGGAGTTTTTTTTCAAGCATCCACAATGAAAGGAAGGCATCATGGATTTGTTATTTTACATGATCGATAGATATCAAAGATTAAATAGTCCCCCTTCAGTATTTTCTTGGACATATTGGAATTACAGCATATCTATAATATATTGGTTAATATATTTCAAAATTGGGATTCAATTTCTCAAACCTTTAAATTCTCAGGTACAACTTATAGTTGTGAATTTTAAACATGAAGTAGTAAGAAGTATAGTATGATAAAATAGGAATATCAGGACCAAAGACGGTCTGATATGAAATCATATCAGGCCCTCCTTGGGCCCGATATGGGATCATTTTAGGCCCAATGTGGGTCTGAAATTATCCCATATCAGATCCACTCATTTCAGACCCTCAGTGGACCTAATATAATCTCATTTCATGACCTCGTTGGGCTTGAAATGATCCCATATCAGACCTATCTTGTCAAAGATAACTAATCATTTAAGTTTTTTAGGTGTATCAGTTGCGTTTACTAGAAGAGATGTTTCTAATTTGTTGCTTTGTACTGCAGACCGAAGTATTTTGGTTCTTATCAATTCAACTAAAGCATCGGGTAATCTCTTTCTTGTTTATTTCTCAAATGAAAAATAACCTATCAGAACAATAATTGAGGAGTCGCTTAAATGCTATGCTAATAGTGTTGAACTAAATGATAATGTTATATTATTTTGCAATTTCTACCTTTTGTGTATATTTGTTTGTGTCATATTTTCATCTAATACAATTAAGATCCCTTTAGGTCTTGTAGTTATAATAGATGATTTTGACAATCTTGGTAGATTCAACTAGGTTGATGCTATCCATCAATTTATGGCTCCACAATTACCTATGATTGTGGACATATTTTCATCAACTCAGAGATATCACACCAACATCACCCTCCCTTACCTAAAAGGATTTGCTGGTCTTTTGGTAGTGAGTTTATTTTTGATGTTAAATTTGATAATATTTTGTGAACATTTATGAATATGTAACACTTTTTATTATGAATTAGGCATGATTTTTGGAGCATGTTCTAATTCTAAAACCATACAATATTGAAGGAGCACAAATAAATAAGCGGAGGAATATTCCTTCACATATTAGTAATGTGAGGGTCTTGTTCAACCCAGCCTCACCTAAAGAGGTAAATACTGAAGATTGTCTCCTAATTTAGGTTTATATGCAATTTTTAACATTTGTTTACTTGTTATTTGACAGGTAATTATTGACTAACCCCTACCCAATATGAAAAAATATTTGTTGAAAACCTTAATTTCGTTGATGGCATTCCACGTCCAACGAAGACATCACAATTAAATAACACAGAAGCAGGAAATCAAAGTAATAAGGAATGTTATAATTGCATTATTCAAGCAAACCGAATCAAGGAGCTAACATTGGAGAATATGCATCTGAATGAAAGGGTGAAAGAATTACTCGCAATAATAGAAAGGCATAGAGGCTCAATCAAGCGATCCTGTAGTATTCTCATCCTGAATCAATAGCTCATAGAACAAGTAGTAAGAGAGGGCGTGACCGAAATTGGTATAATTATAGGCATACTTCAATTGATAGTCCATTGTGACTCTAGCTCTTACTTAAGGGGAAACAAAGCAAGATACAAATATATGAGCCTATGGAGAAATGTGTAGCAGAAGTAGAGGATCAAAAATTTATACAACAACCTGATTGTGTAGACAAGGAAAAGGGAAAAATTCATGTGGATGATATGAATGAAGAAAGAGACACCATCACTTTAATGGAAATCAATAGGATTGTTGAACTTAACAAAATGAGGAAGCAAGTCATTGTCGTAAGTGTTTATTTGCATATAAAATAGTTTTAGTCGTTTGATTTAATTCATTAATTAATTATTATTTATGTTTATGGTCATAATTTGTGATGAAGCAATTTAAGACTTCGAAAAAGAAAAATCAAGACGAATATGTGACTACTACAAGAAAAAATGTTTTTAATGACATTGAAAAGTGTCATCATATATTACTTATACTGACATTTTTGATATAGTGACATTAAGTTAAAATGTCCTCTATAGTGATGTCGTCTAAAGTCTTATCACTTATGACAATTCTTAATGTCACTATAAAATAAAAATAGTGACAACACTAATAGCATGGATAATTGTTATAGTGACAAAAAATAGTGTCACTATAAGTTTTGTAATGACATTTATACATGTTGTTTTATTATAGTAATGATGACAAATTTATATGTCCTTTAAAAGTATTTATAAAGACAATTATAAGTGTCTTGAATTTAATTTATAATCATAATAAAAAATGTCACTAATGATATTTATTATGACATTTTAAAATGTCTTCATATGAATTTTACAATGATATTTTTGTCTACATGATTTGGTGTTCTATTGTGTCATTAAAAATATCATATATTAATAAATATCTCACCTATTTTCAATATTTTCATGATATAAATATTTACACATATAACTAATTTACATAAACACAAATAAAAATTTTAAATTGAAATTAAAGTGCTAATTAATAATTGCCAATATTTTTGCAATACAAGACTGTCAAATTCGTCACCTCAAAAAATATCTATGCACTAGTCACAATCACAAATGTGCCCAATGTATTTAGTTTAAGAACTAGCAAAAAAAATTAAGTCATTCCTAAAGTAAAACATAACCAAACTTCCAAACTTTGCTGCATCTTCAATCTTCAACCATCACATCTTAAACAAAATCCAATATTTTTGTCACCTACAAAAAAAACATATATTAATTAGTTTGTGTAAATGAAATAAAATTAAAGAAGTATATAATAAAGAAAAAATGTATCTTAATCGGTGAAGGAACTAAAATATGGAACAATTATACTACGAAAAACATGTTAAACCTGTGTAAAACTGTCCAACCTGTGTAAAACTATTGACATTGATAATGATGCTGCATGCTACACCAATTGTCTGCAGAGTGGCACACCGAGCAGTTGCAAAGGCTCTTTAACGGCAGATGCAGAGGCAGATGCAGATGCATACTGAGTAGAAAAAACTTAACAAGCATCCCAACCGGTGGTGGAGTAAGAGCAGTTAACAAACACAATTGGCAACCTCAATTTACATCCTTCATATGAGGTCCTTGGCACTATCAGATATCATTGGCCATGGGTCAGAATCAAAATCAATGACTCCCTTCATAACTGCATCAAATATCCCTTGTTGTGTTTCTGCATGAAAATAAACATGAATGAAACCCATCTAAGAATTGATATGATTACTACAAAGCTAAGAATGAATACCAAGAAGAAAGTGATAAAATCAGAATTGTACCAGCCCAAAAGGGTGGCAGCCCACATAATAATATGTATAAAATCACTCCTGCAGTCCAGACATCAGCTGACCTGAAGTTACAGGAAACCCAATTTATACTACTACAATCTCAGACGACGATCAGTAATGCTTATAAAAAAAAAGAAACAATTGCATAATCAAGGTGCAATAACGTTGTCCTCCAAAAAGACAGTCATGATCTGATTAGCAAGAAACTGCTCGTTTGCTTTACCCCATAGAAACCAAGCTAAGACGAGGAAAATAAAATGATAAAGCAGCATGCACTAATGTTATAGTCAATCCAGAGTAATCCAATCCAGTTTGACTTGTTCATTTGACTTGACCAATTATGGATTGAGTTTGAATGGTTGCCTTTTCACCAACCATAGTATGGAACCATCTGTTTAATGACGAGCAGGTATTGAGATCGTGATAGAATTTATCAACATATTCCAATCACGGACATCTTGGAAGAGATGAATTTATCATCATATATGGTAAACTAATAAATTATAAGTACCTGGCTTGAAGAAGACTGAGAGGCCAAAATCTGTGGCCTTGAGCGAGGAATCATCATCCTTGTTGGCCAACAAGAAGTTCTCCAGCTTGAGATCTCTGGCTTAATTTATATTTCATTTATAAAGCTTATACACTTGGGCAATGCATGAGTGTACTTCCCCATCAAAGACTAGGAAGTATGAACTGAGAAGATAGCTAGGTAATGTGATATTTCCGCAAGTATATGAAATATTATCAAATAATGAAAAGATATCAAAACTGGAAGTGGAACTGAAACTAGTAAATTAGAGCTTACAAGCCGATGAGTTTGTTATATTAGACTGCTTGAGAGGCTGCTTCCTAAGCCATGCATGCATGCTTGAAAGGCAAAGCAGCCAAAATATACAAGATGATAGCAAATAAAGCATCCAATGGCATCAGCGTTTGAAGAACCTTTGAAATTTGATGTTCTCTGAACCTAGACCTTTGAAATTTGATGTTCTCTGAACCTAGTGCATTTCTGACTCCAGCATAACCATTTTCTATTCGGAATGCATTAATTCCTTCCTTGTTGTTCCGAATCAAAGCTATATAAATAAGCACAAAAAGAAAATTAAAAAAAATATTCCCGTAGTATTGACATGTAGAATTTAGCTGAATTTTTTTTTACGATAGTGAAACATAGCTAGCAAAAGAAACTTACAAGAGATTGCACCAAGTACTTTTGTGCGAACAGTTAGATCAGGATCTGATACAAAATTTGACAGGAGATGCGTATCATAGATGAATAGGCTTAAAAATTGCAAGCAACTACCATTCGTTGATGACTCACACATAGATATTTAGTTATGTTTCAGAGTTTTGACATAACTGAACTTAACCAATACAAATGAATCTGTACAACTGAAAACAAGACAGAACATTTTAGAAGAAAAAAAAACAATAGCACTAACCATTTGCCATATCAATAGATTCAACATGCTCTTGAAGCTCAGCCAACATATCTGCAAGAACAAAAATGATAGAAGGAATTAGCGTACTAGAAAAATCAATACTGCAGTGAGAAAAGGAAAGTATTTTGTTTTCTTGCACCTACTCCGTGAAGTCCTTCAGTAAATGAGCTCTTGAAGTTCATTATCGAAATATTACATTTTCAGACCCTTACCCCCTTACCCTTGTACTATAAGCTATTCACAAATAAATCCCTATAATAGCATTAAGGTCCCTAACAAGGAACAAATCTTAGAACCCAAAATATGTAGTGTGCACCTCTTTTTAATGGTTATTTTCAACAATATCTACTTGTCTCTTTTAGAAGTTGAATTGAGCATGCATCAAGTGGTTCTCTCAGTGACAAGCCATTCATTGTGCAATAATGCATAAACATTGTGCAATAAGATTGGGCAAAGAAAAGGGATCAACCAAGAAACACTCACAAGATTTTTGTCATTTCTTAAGAAGATAACGTAAGCAAAAAATGTTGCAATAGAATAGGAAAGTGATAAGGGAATGATTGAATGTGCCAAGCAGCCCAAGCCTTTATTATCTACCTTCAAATTGATATGTAAATTCTAAAAGAAATCCTCACACCTCTAGCTTGATCAAAGGTTTTCATGATTAGATTAACAAACTGATGATGGGTAACTAGCATTTGAGGTGGTTTTCCTAAGATGATAGAGAATAGTAGAGATGAAAAGAGAGGTAAGGATTCAAAATGAAGAGAATTGATAAAGAAAGAGAATTGAACCTACATATGTATGTTTAGTTATAGTTCTAGAAAACATAGAAAAGTCCATTACCTTTCCTACAAGCTAAGACTAATTTCCAAACAGTTGCTTGTTACATCACACTCAAGGTAGCAACAAAAAAATACTGAATCTATGTGAGTTTGTACTGGAATCTACCTTAAAATTTCTTCAACCAAAAACAAAATCAAAAATCTATTGAAGCAAGATGGTTGTGCATAAAAATCACTCAATCTTCAAAAGAACAACAAGAAATCACAGAAATCAACCAAAAATCACTTATAAATCTTCAAATGAAATACAGCACATAGAAACTTGCAACCTAGGGTTTGGATCGCGAAATGGTGGAAGAGGAAAGAAACTTGCAACCTAGGGTTCAGATCTCAACGGGGTAGATGACGGAGCAGACGACACTAGTAGCCGGCAGAGCAGACGACGTTGGTGGTTGGTGCTGGTGGCCGACGGGGCAAACGCCGAGGTAGACGACGATGATGGGTCACTATGTTGAGGGTGGGGGGAGAGTCGCGCGGGCGAGAGATCTGGTGGCAGGCGCTGGTGGTCGATGGGGTAGATGGTGAGGCCAACGGCGTTGATGGTCGGTGGGGGAGAGTTGTGAGGACAGGGTGGCGCTGGTGGTGGGTGGGGGAAAGTGGTGAGGGCAGGGCGCAGGCACGAGTGTGAAAATTAGGGATCGCGGGTTTTCTTTTTCATGGGTTCAGGCGTGAAATTTTTTGGAGGGAGATAGGAGAAAAAAATTAATATAATCAAATTATATTTTTAGTGACATCCATTATAAATGTCATAGTAATATACTTAATCAGATTTTTATTTTACTTATTTTATTTAGTTTTAATTAATGTCATGATATCTAGAAATCAATGACACATTTTAATAAATGTCATTAAGAAAGTGTCAGAAAAGCTATTTTTCTTGTAGTGAACCTAATGCATGGTAGTATACATAGTTTATTTAATTTTCTGATTTGTTAAGATAAGTAACTTTTTCTTTAATATATTTTCTAAATTTATAGGAATTGATTAACTTTGTAGGCTTACAACTAAATTACTTTGAGAGGAACCACCCTTTGATTTACATGTGCATTCCTTCTTATCTATTATGAATGGAGGGGTTTATACAAAAGACGAGGAAATTGCCGCCTACTGTAAAATTCTATTAAAGGAGGCATTCTCATTTGGTAGGTCATACAACAAGCTATATATTTTTAACCTTCTTCACAGTAAAGAATCTAAATGACTTGAGAATATATATTATTAGAATATATTTTATGATTTGGTTAAGTATGTATGTCTTTGTATATTTGTAGTTATCAATAAAATTCTCAAGAAAGTTTGCCTTGCAACAAGTGATAAAGACAGATATAACAAATAAAGGATTTAGGTATATTTTTAATACCTTTATCCAGTGATAGTGCACACTTTCACTTGTTATCGGTGCAAGTGAACATTAAAGCAATGACTTTCAATTATTATAATTCTCTTACAAGTGGTCATAAATATAAATTTGAATTTGAATTAGTGGTGAGCATTCAATATTCATTTCTATGTTATTAATGTAGTATAACTTTGAGTTGATGTATAATTTAATTTCATGTTCATTCTTACAGGTAACGGATTTAAAACAACATACTCATAAACAACTTGCGATTATTCATCCATATTTAGAAAATCATCATCCCTTAGACCAATGGGTCTTTTTGACAATAAATTATTCACAACAAGAATCTAGATAAATAAATGAGAAAGAGTTTGAATAGAAAATTCTTTTATAAAACATATGAAAATTTAATTTGTTGATGTTATTTACAGAGTGGACTATGACTTCTTTGTGATGGAATACATTCGATGTCTCTTATATGATCGAAAATAGACTTCAAATAAGGAGACATGAAAAAAATTAGAATTGATGTAATACTATCAATTTTGAGGGGCATGTTCTGTAAAACATTAGATTAATTATTCATAGTATTGTAAAAAAATAAACTTCGGTTATGATTTGGTTAAGTATGTATGCCTTTGTATATTTGTAATCATCAATAAAATTCTCATAAAAGTTAGCCTTGCAATAAGTGACGAAGACAAATATGATAGATAAATGGTTTAGGTATATTTTAATACCTTTATCTAGTGATAGTACATACTTTCACTTGTTGTCAGTGCAAGTGAACATTAAAGCAATGACTTTCAATTATTATAATTCTCTTACAAGTGGTCGTAAATATAAATATGAATTTGAATTAGCGGTGAGCATTCAATATTCATTTCTATGTTATTAATATAGCATAACTTTTAGTTGATGTATAATTTAATTTCATGTTCATTCTTACAGGTAACGGATTTAAAAAAATATACTCATAAACAACTTGCGACTATTCATCCATATTTAGAAAATCATTATCCCTTGGACCAATGGGTCTTTCTGACAATAAATTGTCCACAACATAAAGCTAGGAATGCTAGGTAAATAAATGAGGAAGAGTTTGAATAGAAAATTCTTTTATAAAACATATGAAAATTTATATTATTGATGTTATTTACAGCATGGACTATGACTTCTTTGTGATGAAATATACTTGATGTCTCCTATATGATCGAAGATAGACCTCAAATAAGGAGACATGAAAAAAATTAGAATTGATGTAATACTATCAATTTTTAGGGACATGTTCTGTAAAACAGTGGATTAATTATTCATAGTATTGTAAAAAACAAACTTCGACCCAAAATATTTGGGAGACCATTTAATGCTACAATTCTGTAGAGTGTTGTTACTATTATATCTTTGTATGTAGTATTGGTTATTTAATACACGATGTGATATATGAAATGAGAAGTGTATACTAAATGTCACAGGAACATTATTGTCGAGCCAAATAGAAATCATAATGTTCGAATCGTCTCGGTGGTGGTAATCAGTGAAAAGAATTCACGTCACTGTAAATCAACCCCATCAAGACAGAATTATAAACTCGACATGTTCTACTATTCCTTGAAATCAATTTGTTGCACAATTTTGTGCCAAGTTGCATGCCACGAGAACTTCATTGTTAGTAGTTCGAACTAAGTTTTGATACCATAATTATGTTCCACTAGCTCAACCATACCTAGTGATTTCAAGTTTTGAGAATTTAATTAGGAATTGAGCATTTAATTAGCTCAACCATACCTAGTGATACCATAATTATGCTCCACTAGCTCAATCATTTAGCTCAACCATAATTACGTTCCACTAGCTCAACCATACCTAGTGATATCATAATCCTAACTTGGGTTGAGTTATTAGGAATTGAGCATTTAATTAGGATTAATTAAATAATTATGATGATTAGGATTAATCCTAATTAAATTAGATAGTTCGTTTAGCTAAGTATCATATGAGATTATAGCTAAATGATTATGTTCTTTGATGCAGAGCATTAACTTGGTTCATTAGTTGTGGATATTATTTTGGATGGAGGATTCTCTTCGTTTTCGGTCATTTACATTGGAAGTGGGTATCTTCGACTTATCTATTTTAGATATTATCATAATTTATATGCATGGTTTATTATGATTACAGTAGGCTTTTATTACTTATCTGCTCTTGTTTCTCTCCACCGGTTATTAGTAGCTTGACCTTGAGATGCTTCCTATTTACTCTCGTTTAGTTCGTACCTAGCATTGGTTGATCAATAGTTATACTTTATAAATACACAGTGGTTTACTTTATAGTTCATGATTCATGATTCAGACTTGAGTATTACACATAATTCCTTGGAGGACTATTAGGTGGGTATTGTATGTGTTAGTGTCATGCACCATCTTTGCACGATTGCATAGCTAGCGACTCTTGGCTCCCTTGTGGTTGAAACGGGTCGTTAGTCATATAGGACCTGGCCACATGATCACTCAGGGGTTAGTGATTATCGGAGTGTGGCCAGTTTTGCTCCGCGCTACTCTGCTCATCCACTCATGAGTTAGTGGTTATCGGAGCGTGGTAGCAGGAGGGGATTCCTCTGTTGTGTGAGATGAGGAGATGAGAGTGAGGCTCCCCTATATGACATGGGATAGGAGTGTTATCTCTGACTGTATCCTGTCTATTCAGTCACTCAGGAGCAATGATGGCAGAGTGTCTACAGTTGTCATAACCCTACACTTGGATGAGTACTTTCGCCAGCTTCCTCACTGATGACCTGTGACGATGGCTAACTGGTGACAGGGGTGACCATGTCATTGCATCATGTGCATGATGCATGGATTGCATTTGTTTATGTTTGTTGTATTTGGATGTTTTATTTGTTATATATTCAATCGGTAACCTTGTTGTACCCGCCGAGGGGTATTGGGTGTTATTGACCTATATGTTACCGAGATAGCTTGACACTGGTATGTCTTACCTTTTAGTATCTCAGTTTTTCATTTTCTATTACTACACGTGATTTTGTCAACTAGACTCTTACTGCTAGTATAACTTACTATGTATGTCAGACATAGGTATTCGCTGAGTTCTTTGGACTCACACCATTAGCCATGTTTTTATTTCAGGATGATGATCGTATGGAGTGCCCCATCCGACACACCCTCTCTCCTTCAGGAAGACTTCGATTAATTTTTTCTTTCCGAAGTTTATCTTTTTTTTGTATATTCCTTTGTGTCTGTGCTCTTGTATTTTATGTTGTGGCTGTGTTTGTGTGTATGTGGGCCCAAGAGGGGCATATATGGTTTAGTCATTTGAAGACGTCTGATGTCTTCAAATGACTAGGAAGGCACATTTCAAGAGTATTCACCCTCAATTATGACACAAATATAGATCAGTCGACGGAAAGACATGTTCCATCAACGGATCACTTATTGCTCAACGCAGTAACCAGCTCAACAGCTCCATCAGAGAAGGAAAGCTATGTTCCGTCAATGGAAAGCATTGTTCAGTTGACGGAAAAAGTATATTTTCAAAGAGCAGACCTAGACGTGTTCGGAAGCAAATTCATTTGGGCTCCGTTGACGGCAGGTTTCATCGACGGAACACCAACTTCTAGATTTTCACAGACAGTTCGGCTATAAGTACAAGTTCAAAATTTATGTGATGAATAATTCTATAATTGCTCGATTCCTGTGCGTCTTCATGCTCTACATCAAGTTTAACACAAAGCAAGTCTTCACGCCTAAAAGCTCTCCGACAATAAACTTCATCTTCTACTATTATATTATCGATAACTCTTATTATTCCATATATATTCATTAGAAGAGTAGTAGACTTGTTACTATCTTCTTCATTTTATATTCAACATCTCCTTCTGAAGGCTTTCGAAGGAGAATTTTAGTGAATTATTCAATAGATAAGATCCAACGGATGATAGGCTTTGGAGTAAGAGTCGACGAAGATTCCGAACTAAGTAAATTCTATTGTGCTCTTACTCTTAGTTTCTTTTCTGTTACTCTATCTCTCTTACTTTTTACGAAACGAAAAGAAAAGTTTTACAATGAGATTCCCCTCCCCCTTCTCATTCTCTATGGTCCTACATAAAGATTATACTATTTTTTTAACGTACACATAAATTTTAAAGTAGCAAAATGATACGTACATCACTAAATTTTTATCTGTCTTCTTCTACCAAATATACTATTTCTTGAAATTTCTTCTTCAATACTAATCTTCCTCAACGATTTTTTGAAATCACCTCTTAAGACAATACTCCCATTTTCAACACCTTCTAATCTTCTTCAACGATTCTTTGAAATCGCCTCTTAGGACAATACTCTCATTTTCAACACCTTTTTTTTGCAATCTTACCAAAATGCAGAAAAATGTTCGTGTTTAGATCAGCAGAAAGAAATATAGAAGGTGAGAGTAAATGAAATGATCTGTATCCGAACCGTTAAAATCACTTCCGAAGTTACTTTTTAGAATCTAGGTCAGATGCCTTAAAAATTAGATTACGTAAAAACAATGATTAACGATATTTTTTCAACCTCGAGCGATCGATCCGTTCTCATGAAAGTTTTCCACCGACCGTCAAGGTAAATCGAGAAGCGCTCGTGGTGGGCGGTCTAGAAGCCCAGCGTCCCAGGGTTCGCGCCTTATTTGGAGAAAAAATTTCTGCAAATACGTTGTAGTTGGGGATCGAACCGCGACTGCCTGGGATAATAACTAGTCGCCCTACCGCTGCATCATAGGCTTGGAGGCAAAAAATAATTTAAAAAAAAAGATTATGTACATTGACGGGAGAGATAGAAGAAGAATATGCTATATTTAACTGTATTTCTTGGTAAAGTCAAAAATATCATGTTAATAAATACGAAATTATACGTCCACTTTTGATAAATTGCTAAAACTTGTTAGAACGTCGACCCAAGGAGAAATATAAGCAGCAAAGTTTCTTTCGTCCATAAGATGTATATATACCACATCAAATATAACATTAAAATTGTTCCATCGATGCCTGTTGTGATCCCTTTATTAGCACGGCGTCTCCTCTTGATTTTTCTCAAGGACAGGTCATGTCAAGTTCTATTCACTTGATTGAAGCAAAATCTTTAAATTACCTTTAAATCTTTATTTAAATTTTAAATTTTATCCTCAATCCCTATATCAAAAAAAATTCATTTTTACTCCCTATATACAAAGTTCCATTTACTTCAACTTCCTAATAAATATTACTTTACCTAATTGTTCTTATTATTTTAGCTACAAAATGTCCAAAATAAAGTATAGTTTCTCTTAAATTCAGTATCATATAATTAAAATCTAGTATATTTTTTTTATCAAATTAAGTACCATATTTTTTATATGTATAAAAAGTCCAGAAAAAGTATAATTCTTTCTGAATTCAGTATATGTCAACTAGAATTTAGTATACGTTCTATCAAATTGAGAATAATTATTTTTCGACCAAGCTAATTGATTAGAAGATCATACCTAATTACCCTTATTATTTTTAGGTACAAAAAGTCCAAAATAAGGTATAGTTCCTCCTAAATTCAGTATCATATAATTAAAATCTAGTATATTTTTTATCAAATTAATTACCACACTTTTATACATATAAAAGTCCAAAAATTATTATAATTTTTCATAAATTCAGTATATTTCAATTAAATTTAGTATATGTTCTATCAAATTGAGCACAATTCTTTTTTCATCAGACCAAATTGATTAGGAGTTCATACCAATTGATTAGTTTAGGATATATTGAGTAGGTCATACTCAATTTGATATAAAATATACTGAATTTTAATTAAATGATGTTGAATTTAGAAAAAATTATACTTGATTTTAGTATTTTAATATCTAAAAAAATTAAGGATTAATTTGAAAAATCTGTAGTTAAAACATATAAAACATTGTATATAGGAAGTGAAAATAAATTTTTTTTGACGTAGGAATTGAAGAGAAAATTAAATTTATATGCAAAGAGTTTAGGATAATTTTCCTTTGTCTCTGACCTGACAAACCGGTGATAAAAACCTTCTGAACTTAGATTAAGTCACTCTTTTAATTTTTTTTTTTTTCAACGTAACATTAATTGCTCTTTTGATTATTATAGCAAAAATAATTTTAAAAAATAATTTTTTGCCCTATTTATATCCAGAGTATTCTCCCACCTTGCAGTGCAGCTCAAGAAAACATCACCATGGAACTGAAACAAGACTGCTGTTTCAAGCTTTTGCTTCTTCTCTTGTCATTTGCAAGCTTATCAGCCTCTCAATCCTCCACCGATCAGCTGGCTCTTCTCTCCTTCAAGTCTCTCATCTCCGACGACCCAACCGGCGCCATGTCCTCATGGGGAAACGCCTCCCTCCGCTTGTGCCAATGGCGAGGCGTGACATGCACTTACCTCAATGGCCGAGAGAGAGTCACTGCTTTGAATTTGAGCTCCCTCCAATTGTCGGGCAAACTCTCGCCGTCCCTTGCCAACCTCACTTCCCTTGAAAACCTCAACATCTCTTTCAACGCTCTCGATGGTACCATTCCACGAGAGCTCGAAAATCTATCCAACCTCAAGCATCTTGATCTCAGCAACAACCAGCTTCAAGGAGACATCCCTCCCAACCTTGGCTCCCTCACACGGCTCCAAAGTCTCTCCTTATATAGCAATTGTCTCACAGGAGCCATTCCTCTTGAGATTGGTAACCTCTCGATCTTGACGGGACTTTACTTGAGCGTCAACCTTCTCAGTGGCACAATTCCTGCTTCAATTTGCAACATCTCCTCTCTTTCTCATCTTCATCTGGACACTAATCAACTCACAGGAGCCGTCCCTTCTTCGATTGGAAATCTTGTCAGCCTCACCAATCTCTTTCTGTTTGGCAATTATCTCTCCGGGTCCATCCCAAGTGAGATAGGAAACCTTGCCAATCTGTTCGCTCTGTTAATGGGTTTCAATCAGCTTGCTGGCAGAATTCCTAAGAGTTTGGGGTTGCTGCACAATTTAGGTATATTGTTTCTGAATGGTAATATGCTTGAGGCAAAGAATGCTGCTGAGTGGAGTTTTCTGGACGCCTTGACCAATTGCACCAATCTTGGAGTGCTGTCCTTGGAGAACAATAAATTAGGAGGAACGTTGCCAAAATCCATAGGTAATTTTTCCAAAATTTTTCATAATTTGATGCTCAGTGATAACCACATAGCTGGAAACATTCCTGCCGAGATTGGGAGGCTTGTTAACTTGACAAGATTTCATATGTCGTCCAACTATCTCGATGGTGCCATTCCCACAGCACTGGGAAGCCTTTCCAAATTGGTCGACGTAGACTTGAGTCGAAACCACTTTGATGGAGAAATACCTGCAATTGTTGGCAATATAACTGGACTAACAACTCTTATTTTGGCTTCCAATGAACTTAATGGATCCATACCAAACACTCTTGGGAAGTGCCGGCTAGAGAGACTGGATCTTGCTGCCAACAGATTGACTGGAGCAGTCCCCAAAGAGATTCTCTTAATTCCTTCGCTCTCCATACTTCTCAATGTTTCACACAACTCACTATCAGGACCTCTGCCTCCAGAAATTGGACACTTGAATAATCTCCAAACGATTGACGTCTCTTACAATCAACTTACTGGTTACATTCCTCCCGCCCTTGCTCAATGTCAACTCCTTCAGAATCTTTACCTGCAAATGAATCTTTTCCAGGGATCCATTCCTTCAACATTTAGCCAATTGATAGCGATTCAAGTTCTGGACATCTCCAATAACAACTTGTCTGGAAACATACCGAATTTTCTTGGGAGCTTTCACGAGATGATTTATCTTAACCTCTCCTTCAACAATTTTCAGGGCGAGCTGCCAAGAGATGGAGTATTTAGTAACGTTAATGTGTTCTCTGTGGTGGGAAACAAAGGACTTTGTGGTGGTGTTCCAGAGCTTGGTTTGGCACCATGCTCTACGGGTAAGAAGCATCCATCTTGGAAGCTCGTTCTTGCTATTCCCATTGCTGGAGGCATCTTGTTTATTATCTCTCTCATTAGCTGCTATGCTGCTTGCCATAAGCAGAGGAGATTTTCTTCTATCAACTGGGACATCGAAGGGAACACCATATTTAGGAAGGTCTCTTTTGCTGAGCTTCATAGAGCAACAGATGGATTCTCACCTGCTAATCTGGTTGGCAATGGGAGCTTTGGGTCTGTTTACAAAGGTTTAACGGATTGGGAAGATCATAAAGAAGTGGCAGTGAAGGTGTTTGACCTAAAGCAAAAAGGAGGTTTAAGAAGCTTCACGACGGAATGTGAAGTTTTGAGAAGTATCAGACATCGGAACCTTGTTAAAATTATAACATCATGCTCAAGTGAAGACTTCCAACGTAACCACTTCAAAGCTCTAGTGTTCGAGTTCATGCCTAATGGAAGCCTGAGCAAGTGGTTACATCCTGAAGCAGATGAACAAGGCACACCCCAAATGCTAAGCCTCATCCAGAGATTGAATATATCAATTGATGTTGCCTCTGCACTGGAGTATCTTCACCACCATGATCCAACCCCAGTTGTCCACTGTGATCTTAAGGCCACCAATATTCTCCTAGACCACGACATGGTTGCCCGCGTTGGTGACTTTGGATTAGCAAGGTTTCTTCATGCAACTGTCAGAACAAGGGCTGAGACATCTACAAGTTCACTCATACTAAAAGGAACCATCGGATATGCTGCTCCAGGTTTGTTTACATTCATTTGATAGTAATGGTAAAATAATGAAAACATAGAAGAGGGAAAAAAAAATAATAACTAAATTTTCCTACATTTTAACAATAAAGATCTAAATAAATAGCCTTTCAGTTATCGTAGTCACGTTGTCTCAGGTACAAGTGTGATTTGTTACAAACTCAGTACATTTCTTTTATTTATGATGAATTGCTAAACTTTCATGTGGTCTTATACCTCATTACAGAGTATGGATTAACCAATAAAGTTTCTGTCCAAGGCGATGTGTACAGTTACGGAATACTTTTGCTCGAGATGTTTACTGGAAAGAAACCAACGGATGCAGGCTTCAATGAAGATTTAAACCTTCGAAAATATGTTGAAATGGCACTTGCTAGACAAGCTGTTGATGTCATGGACCCCAAACTATTGTCTGAATGGGGAGAAGAAACGCATCACCTTGACCCATCAACAAAAGAAATCAGAATGAGAGCAGTAGAGTGTGTTAGTTCAGCATTTAGAGTTGGCATCCAGTGTTCCATGGAGTCGCCGAAAGAGCGAATGAAGATGGAAGATGTAGTAAGAGAGCTCAACAACATTAGGGATGCATTTCTAAGGTTCTCTTTGGTAAGGTAATGTGATAAGCTAAGTTGCCAACTCAACTCGGAAGGTGCCAAGGTTCAATATCTGCCTCCAGCAAAAGTAGCCCTGGTTTCAATTTTATGATCATAGCCCCGGTTACAAATAAATATTCGGTCAATAGGCTTTGTATTCCCATATATATGTTTCAAAATTAACCAGTTATCTGAATTCCTAATAGCATAGAAAAGAAAGAATGTTACTCTCCAAGTTTCACTATAATAAAAAAATCTATTATGAATAAGAGATGATCTCAATACGTAAATATGACTCTCATTTATACCACAATCTAGGACTCTAATAAAGAAAAAAATTATAATTGAAAGATTTTAATTTCAACCTTACATAGAAAAGGATTCAAGCTTTTAACTGAAAAGGAAAATAATAGACGGGACGATCTTAACTCAAAAATAGGACGCGAATCAAGATAAATCCTCTCATATAAATATAAGAAATATCAAAAATACCCTAAATACCTAAAAAATAAAAATTACTAAAAATAGCAAAATTATTCAGAAAAGGGTTAAAATGGCAGAATTAGAATTCAAAAATTGGCGGTTACAATTTCACCATTAACAATCGTAGCTTTTCGAATTCTAGACACATGACCACTAACAAAGCCTGATTTTGAGTCCCAAGTTGAAAGTTATGCCCTCTTGAACTTTGAAGGGTCATATTAAATTTCAACATTAGTTGAGCCTGCATTAATTTCTTCAGCCTGCATTAATTTCTTCAGGTTGAAAAGAACTCATACTCGAGTTCATAATAGCTTCATCAGTATTCATCGAGTACAGAGTGCAAGTGTTTCATGTTGAAGATATCAGATGTCTTCAAATGACTAGGAAAATGCAATCTGTAAACATTGTCATTGATCTTCTAAAGTATATGTTAAATCCAGAAAATTTCGAGGACTAGAATGCATAAAACTCTAAATATAAGGGTGAGATTTGATAATCGGGAATTTGGGGGTGTTCTGCATAGTATGCATCACGGGCGTTTGGTTTGTATTTTTCAGTCTGTTTTCCATTTTCATTTTCAGTAGAAAATGCGATTTTCTGAAAAATATGTTTGGTTTGCATTTTTCAGCTTTGTTTTCCAGAAAATAACATGGTATTTTCTAAAAAATTGGAGAATGAAAAAAAATCATTTTCCAAAAAATTAAAAAATACGATTTTCTGGAAAATGAAAATAAAAAACGGAACAAACCAAACGCCCCCTAAAATTCCCTATTTCTTTCCTCATCACCCGACCTTCTCCCCTGATCACGATCGCAAGGCTGATTCTTCTACTCTTCTTCATCTCCACTGAAATCGAACTCCTCCTCTCTGCGCCGCAAACCCCGTCCCTCTCCCTCTGCTCTCGATCGCCGATGTGCCTTCCCGTCGCCGATCGTCACCGACCGAGTGAGGATGGTTTTTGCCCCTCTTGCTCCTTGACCTTCTCTTCCCGATTCACATGAACGCGTCTCACCTCCGGTCACGAGTAAGTTCAAGATGGGTCTGAGATTGTTTTGTTCTTCCTTTTCTCTAATCGTTCTTCGCTGTTGTTTCTTCTTCTTGATGACAGCAGTGGTCATTGTTGTTCATAGGTTGGGCATGGATCTCAACAGAGAGGAGGTGTGTGTAGGGTGATTGTGCTCGGGTAAGATTCGATGTCTTGGTGTGATCTTGGACAAATCTGTTGTGGATTGGCTACATCGCATGGATGAATTTGTAGCCATTGGTAGGAATTCTATTTGGATTTTTAGTCGTAGGTTGGAATTTTGACCCTGTGATGCTTTGCCATGGGTTTCACTGTTGTTTTGGTTTTGATCGGAAGGTGTATGAGATATGTTCTGTTTGAATTAAGAATCTTGGGCTAATTCTGTTGAGAGTAGGTTTTGGATTGAGTTCTATTTTGAATTTTGGTGTTGGATGGTCTTGGATCGATTTGGATGGGTTTTTGATCGTGTGATGGTTTTGTTGAGCGCTTGTTATAGTGTTAGTGATCAACTCTGTATGGATGAGCTTTGGCTTTGTGTTTCGGTCTTTTGAGGCTCTACTACCGTGAGCTGGAGGTTGAGCAGTTCTTATGTCTGGAAATAGTTGCTGACTGGATTCATTGGGTTTAAATGGTATTGTTGTTGTATACTACATGTGATCTAAGAGTTAGTTTTGCTTGGTTTGTGGGATCTTGTGAATGTTGTCGTGTGCTTGATATGAATGTGGAGTCATCTTAAATCATGGAGTTTATCTTGTTTTGGTTTTTGATTTGGTTTGGTTAATGCTATTTTGGTTTTCTTATGTACGGAGCTCTCGTGAGTTTCCATTGGGGAGTTCATCCTGAGGGATTGGGTTTCTTAGTTAGCTTTGTGGATATTATAGGAATTATGTCGTGGGTGATTGGAGGTTTGAGCAGGGAGTTGTGTTTTAGAATGATGTTGGGCGTGGTTCCTTTTGGAAAGATTGTCTGGTTTTGGTTGGCTTTGGTTTCCTATGGTCTTATCTTTGGTGCCATGATACATTGTGGGGTTTGGTTGAAAATGGGCATGAGTGCTATGTGATTTGTAATATTTGTACCGAGAGGTACATGGTGGGATTTGATCAGGCTAGGATTAGGTGATATGTGGTTTGTTTTCCTTTAGTTTTGTTGTGCTCTTTCCGGGAGCTACAATAGGGAAATTGATCCTTGATTGGATTGGATTAAATTGGGGGTTAAAACTAAAATGAACTAATCGTGATGATCGAGTTGATTAGGAGTTAATCATTTAGTTTGTATTTAACAAGTGAGGGAGATAATTAGGTTTTATCCTAATCTGTTTATATGTAGTCTGTTATTTTAGTAAATTTGTTTATAACTTAATCCTTAATACAGGATCCTGATTTGATACAAAACTCGAGAGGTGGAGTCTTTTCTGAACGGTCTACGATAAAGGCGGGTACTTCTCCTTTTGTATTCTGTAGATTATTTATCTTAGTTACATGGTTGTTTATGTCTAAGTAGGACTGCTGGACCTTGTCCTTTGTTGTTTTTAATATTGTCCGTTGACACTTTCGTTTCTTGATCTTCGAGCTAATCGTATTTTATGTCCGTACAGTCTCATCGTTGATTTTCTATTCTGTAAAGTAACGCTTGTACGTGAGTACTTAAAAAGGATCGTTAAACACAACTAGGGTTGGTTGACATTAGAGATACCCTACCTAGTAGTTTAGTTGCATGTTCGGTAATTTTTTGTACTTATTGGTTATATCATTGCATTATTGCTATTTGGTTGATTGTGCATTTAGTATCATGTATCATATCTGCACAGTTGCATGCTGACGAGTACTAGCTTCTATATGGTTAAGCCATCGTCAGCCATTTAGTTGCTCTACGCACTCAATCACTTATCGTGGTAGTTGCTAGAGTGTGAGCTGCTGTCCTGTTATGCCACACTCGACCACTTATAGATAGTGGATGTTGGAGTGTTAGGTAAGTTGTTGACACCCTCACCGTTATTTTCAAGGGATATTAGAGTTGTTGGTGACTCTCCCTTTTTCTAGGGTTTTTGGAGTAGTTGGCTCTCCAGCATCCTATTCATTTAACCATATATACTAGTGGTATTTGTTGGAGTGCGTACAGTTGTCACAGTTTTACCCACTCGGCCACACAGATGTGATGTGTTGGTGGCTTGACTGACGTTAGGGGTGGCACATGTCATTTTATCATATACATTTATTGCATTATGTATTTTCTTATATTTGCTACATTTATATGAGCTATGATTGTTGTATTTGGTTGACATGCATGTATGTTTTGATATTATGTTATCATTGTTTCATGCATGCCTAGTTATTTTTATGTTTCCTAGAGACTGTACACTGTTGTTTCTTTTGCTTGTTATACCTTTTGTTATGTCATGCGTTTATCTACTCTTATACCCGCAAAGTCCGGCCAGACCCACCACCCCCACCATTTACTTTTGTTTCAGGTAGCAGTTAGATGCATTACCTGGAGCCAGGAGAGGATCCAATTGCCAGTCCCACAGTGTTGAGTCGGTTTAGAGTTTGTTTCAGTATCTAATTTATTTTCACGTTTACTTCCTAGACTGGTATTTACTTTATTTATCTGGTATTGTCTTAACAGATTTATGTTTATACCGTATTAGGCTGGTATGTTCATTTTTGAACTTATATTGGAGTTTTCTTTTGTATATGGACTCTCTGCTATTTTAATTTTTCTTAAAGATAGTGACTGCGTGATTGTGAATTTACTCTATTATTGTGATGCTAGTCGTGTGAAGTTGAACTATATTTTTTTGGAGTGTTATGTATAAATGTCCCAACTTGTCCGCCGTACAGGGGAGGTGCTACTTGATTTCCTAGCAAGTATAGGCCTTTGGGGGCGTGACAGTATCTTGCACAGTCCAATCTCTTTCGATCCTTCAGCTTATTGTATTCTCTAATAGGAAAATGATCATGAGTCAATATGACATAGACAAAATCTCCAATCTCAAAACGTATCTATCAATGATGACTATAGACTTAAGCTTTATACTTGGTATTGCTTTCCATAATTGTTAGTTCACCTACTCATGAATACCCTTAAAATGTTGTGTCATCTCATCCGCCTTAAGAGTAATTTGCCCTACTCGCAAAACAGGGGCTAAATCCAGAACCCTCGATGGATTTTGCCTATAAACAATTTCAAATTGACTCAATCCTGTGGTCTTGTTTCTCGATCTATTGTAGGCAAACTCTACTTGAGATAACGCTAAGTCCCACTGCTTTAGTTTAATTCCTGTGAGGTATCTCAGAAGATTGTCTAGACTTCGATTCACCACCTCAATTTGTTCATCTCTCTGAGAGTAGTAAGCACTACTAAAGTTCAACTGTGTACCTAATTTTCCCCATAAGCTTTTCCAGAAGTTACTGATGAACTTGGTATCTCGATCCGAAGTCATGGATCGAGGAACGCTATGTAAATACATGATCTCCTTGAATTAAAGATAGGCAATCCGGGAAGCATCCATAGTTTTCCTACAAACTACGAAATATGTCATCTTTGAGAATCTGTCAACCATAACAAAAACTCAATCTGAGGATCGTTGGGTGTGGGGTAATCCCAATACAAAATCCATATCGACATTGAACCAAAGAGCTTTAGGAACGGATAGGGGAGTGTACAAGCCTACATTGGTGAGAACCCTCTTAAACCATTGGCACACGGAACATCGATCAACACTGTGAGCCACATCGTTGGTCAACTTAGGCCAGTAGAAATTAACAGAGATGAGGGCTAACGTCTTATCATGCTTGAAGTGCCCCTCATTATGAAACTCGCTCATAATCTGCTACCTAAGAGATTAATCTAGAATGCATAACTGCAATCCACAAAATAGAAAATCATTATGCAAAATAAAATCATGGCAGTGGTCATCATGTACCTCTTGGAATATCCTTCTGAATAATGAGTCAACTGCATACATATCTAGAAAATCCTCAAAGCCTGCAATGTTGACACTATTGGTGGTGAGCAATGAAGAACGTCGACTCAGGGCATCGACAACACGGTTCAAACTTTCAACTTGGTGCCTTAGCATAAAGGTGAACTCTTGTAAGTCACCCACTTGGCATGGAACTTGCTCAGCTTGTGTTGACCATTGATGTACTTCAATGCTTCATGATCAGAAAACGGGATGAACTCCTTCTATACTAGGTAGTGTTGCCAATGCTTCAAGGACTGCACAATAACATAGAACTCCAAGTCGTAGGCAGACTAATTTTTTTTGGATCTGGAGAACTTCTCGCTGAAGAATGCAATTGGTAGCACAGATTGATTTAAAACACCCCCTAAATCTATATCAGATGCATCACAGTTAACCTCAAATAACTTGTCAAAATCAAGAAGGGTCAGGGCTGGTGTTTCGGTCATACTTTGTTTGACCAGTTGAAAAATAACCTCTGTTTTTCAGACCACTTGAAATATCTTCCCTTGAGACACTTGGTAATAGGAGCAATCAATGTGCTAAAATTCTTGATGAACCGGTTATAGAAAGTAGTCAACCCATAGAAACTCCTCACATCGTGCAAGGTCAGACCACTCCAAGACTGCATCTATCGTTGCTTGATCTATGTGTATACCGTCAGTAGACACAATAAAACCGAGAAAAGATACCAATGTAGTAAAGAAAGAGCACTTCTTCTTATTTATAAATACGTACTCCGTTTTCAGCTTTACTAAGACAACAAGTAGATGATTGAGGTGGGATGCTCATATCGGACTGTAAACGAGGATATCGTCAAAGTATACCACCACAAACATTCCCATAAAGGGCTACAAGACCTGATGCATAAATCTCATAAAGGTGCTAGGTGGATTGGACAGTCCAAAAGGCATGACCATCCACTCATATAGCCCATGTTGCATCTTGAATGTCATCTTCCATTCATCACCAGACACTATGATCTAGTGGTATCCACTTTTAAGGTCAATTTTTGACGAGACCTTAGAACTAGGTAGTTGATCCAACATGTCATCGAAATGGGGAATTGCAAATCTATACTTTACTATAATTTTGTTGATAGCTCGGCTATCAACACACATATGTCACGAGCCATCCTTCTTTGGAACTAGTAGGGCAGGAACTGCGCAGGGGCTCATGGTCTCTCGGATGTGTCCCTTTTTCAGCAAATCGCCACCTGATGCTGCAATTCTTTGGCTTCTTTAGGGCTAAGGTGATAAGTTGGCTAATTAGGTAAACTTGACCCTTGTACCCTTGGAACAAGGTTAATCTGATGCTAGATATCTCGGGTAGGCGGTAGACCAGAAGAAAGATCCTCTAGAATCAGCTCATTAAAATTCGCAAACAGATATTGTACTTTGATTGGTAGCTTAGTGATCGTGGCAGGAACAACGCTCTGGCATGGAGCAAAGCATATACAATTCCATGCTCCACTTTATCTAAAAACCTAGATATAGAAAGTAGATTATGTAAGTACTTCAAGATAGTTTTTGATGTGGTCAACCAAGTCAAGTCCTATTGGTTTGATCCATGTGTCTAAGTGTCCAGGAGCTTAGGAGCACAAAAGTCGAGCGAAAGATGCAACAGACGAGAAGGATAGCACGGGAAGAGAGCTGATGGGCTCGGTGCATCCAAGGGACGCAAAGTCTACGAAAGAGTACACCACGAGAAGGGCATATGCGACGTCCGAGGGACTAAAAGACAGGGAGAAAGTCCATTTGAGGAGAAGGTTGGAAGTTGAGTTCGGGTGAGCTCAACTTTGGATGATCAAAAATCACCCAGATGCGCCAGAAGACTGGTCAACCAAAGGTTGACCAGAACCAACCCAAATCAGGCACCCGAGTTAACTCAGGCACCCGGCTATACAGGTGCCCAAGTCAACTCGGGTGCTCGGGTATACGGGTGCCCGTATTCACTCAGGCGCCCCACCTTGAGTTTGCCAACTAGCTATTTTTGACTGTTACGATGTGGATAAACATTGACCCTAATCAAGTGTTCATATTGCACTCAGGTGCCCGTGATGTGCCACATCAGCACATCGATAAGACTTTCAAGCTCTATAAATAAAGCCCCTTTGCTCAGACTTTTCAACCAATTCATTCAATACAATTTTTGTAATTCTTTCTTAAGTGTTCTCTGAGTTTGAAAGTCTGTAAGAGAATGCTCCCCCACATAAGGAGTTATTTGGAATAGAGCTATTCATTGCCTTGGATTAATAACCACCCAGGTTGCAAACCAAGTAAACTTGAAGTCGTTTCTTTCTTTTAGTTAATTTCTATGTTGTATTCCTTTATCTCCAAACTAATCTTCCATCTTTGTTAAAGAAGACAAAAGATCTAGTTTTACATTTACAGGGTTATTCACCCCCTGCTAGCTGGTCCAACCAATTCTAACAAGTGGTATCAGAGCAAGAATGTTTTAGAAGGACTAACCACCAATTGAAGCAATAAACCAATTGCAGGATCATGCATCTACCCGTCTGAGTTCGAGGGGGAGTTCATGCTTTGGAAGCGCAAAATGGAGGTATATTTCAAAATTAATTTTGACATTTTATTAACAATTAAGTACGGTTTTGAAGCACCCAAAGATAACAACGTAGACGAGAAAGAGGAATATCTCTGGACCAAGAAGGAATAAGCTAAGTTTGTGGCCAATGGTAAAGCAGAATTCCATCTGCTGAGCATGTTGCTGCCACAAGAAGCCAATCGAATCGGCACTTACGCTTCGGCAAAGAAACTTTGGAAAAAGATCCTGGAGCTTCACAAAGGAACCTCAAAGGCAATGCTAGCGAAACGAGATATGCTCCGAAATCAACTCAATAACCTTCGAATGGAAGAAGGAGAGACGGTAGCCTAACTGTACGTCAAACTCAAGGAACTAATCACGGGACTCACTGACCTCAGAAAAACAATAATAAATCACAAAGATACATACTCAACACCTTCCTGAGGACCCCGGACTGGTCATCTATCATTGACTCCTACTATATACATAAGGACCTTGAGGTAAGTACTATAGAAAGTTTATTTTCTATCTTAGAATTACACGAGACTCGATGTGCAGAGTTGAGAAAGGACAATCCAATTAAGAGCGTAGCGTTGAAGGCCCAAAAAGATGAATCTGAGTCGGATACCTCACTTGACGAGGACGAAAAAGTATAAATAATAAGGAAATTTTCAAAATTCCTTAAAACTAATAATTTTAATAAGTCGCAAACAATGAAAGCTTATCCGAAATGAGCATTGAGAGCATCGATGAAAAGGGAGAGCCAGATTATGAATCTGACACGATAAGTGAGGTAGATAAGCTTCCTCCTGATCAACTGTATGATACTATCCAAATGCTAAATAAATCTTTATATAAATTAGAAACCAAGTACGTTAATTTGAAAAAAAAATATTGAATTAAAATTAAAACTATCTGATGCATGTCCACTATAACTATTTGACAAAATTAATGTTGAAAATATGAATTCGAAAGAAAAAATAGAAATGTTAGAAAAGAAATATGTGTGTTCCAATTCAAATATTTTTCGAAATTCAATTTATAGAAATATTTATAGAATAAACTGGTATATTAAGAATTATAGGAGCTAAATTATAAAAGTACCAAAAAAATTATATTCCACGCAAATATTTGATAAATTCAGTAGGTAGAAATTTATTTTGAATCCTTAAATCTGTATTGAACCGTTAGAAATTATTATTAAGCATGCTACTAATTAACGTTTTTTTCTTGGAAATTATTTTTGCATCATTTTGAAATTTTTTTTTGTAGATTTGTTTTAAACTTTTTTATGTAATAAACTTCATTCATATCTATCCAAAAAAAATTTTGAGATTTTTTGGATTGTTGAACAAATTTTTATGATTTATTCATCAAAAGTCAAAATTTTAATTTTAAAAATAATTTGAAGTTAATTTTTTGAAAAACTTAATTTTTTAGAGATTAACAGTAGATTTTAACTCTTACAAAAAATTATTAAGATTTTTTAAAATCAAATGTTTTTTTAATCATTTATTTTCCAAAATTTATACATTGTTAATGAATTATTTTTTCACACTCAACGAACGACTAGATCTAATATTCAGACATATTTTCAAAATTTTGAATAAATAGATAATTTTTTATGATTTTTATATCAAAAATTTAGTTTTTATCTTTAAATTTTTAAAAAATAGATTTTTGATAAAAAAAAAAATTACTCTCTTGATACATCGTTATTATGTTTTTACAAACTTAGATAAATTACAAAGAATTATGGATAAAGAAAAATTTTTAAATTTTTTAAACTTTTACCCTTACATTTTTATTGATGTGATCAAAAGGAAAAAAATAGGAATTAAGTTAAGGGGAGGTCTTCGTTACAATTTTTTTATTTTTGTTGTAAAATTTTATTATCTATTTTTTTCTGTTTATGTATCCCTAACTTAACTAGGGTTAATGCACATCAAAAAGGAGAGATTATAAGTACCCCGGGATAGTTTTGATATAGTCAACCGAGTCAAATTAGATCTTGTTGGTTTGATCCTTGTGTTTAAGTGTGCAGGAGCTTAGAAGTTAGAAGTATAGGAAGTTGAGCAAAAACGTGGCAAACGAGAAGGATGGGATGGGCAGGGAGCCGACGGGCTCGGTGCATGCCTCTTTAGTAATACCTGCAACAACCTCATTAAAAAGATTAGGGCTATCAAAAACAATATCATCACAAAATACAAAGCAAGAAAAATCAGGTAAATCCTCCTCTGAAACCAACTCTCCTCTCAGTATGTCCAATGCACCATCATCATCAATAATCTGTGTCTCAACAGTCTCATCTGCGGTGTCTATGCTCAGAATAGAGTGATTTTCCTTAGGGTCCTTCATGGCGTCGAAAATGCTAAACTGGACTACTGTGTCTCCCACCTCCATAGAAAGGGTGCCAGCATATACATCAATTTTAGTTCTTGCAGTCTTCAGAAAAGGCCTTCCAAGGATAAGTGGGGATCTACGTGCAAGGTACTCTCCCTCCATGTCTAGAATGTAGAAGTCCGCTAGGAAAATCAACTCTTTCACTTTAACCAAAACATCTTCAATAACTCCTGTCGGGCGGGTCTGACTCCGGTCTGCTAGCTGAATCACAACTCCAGTGGGCTGTAGAGGACCAATGCCAAGCATCTGGAAGACTGTCCTGGGCATGACATTAATAGAAGCTCCTAAATCAAGCATGACATCATGTAGCGTGATACTCCCTATCTCACAAGATACAGTAATCATGCCAGGGTCTTCACATTTCTGAGGTATGGCATGGATAAGTGATGAAACATTCTTCCCCATGCTGACCATTTCATTTTCCTTAAGCTTCCTCTTGTTAACACATAGATCTTTCAAAAATTTTACATATTTCGGAACATGTTTAATCATTGTCAGCAAGGGTACATTAATTTCAACTTTACTAAAAAGTTTTACCAGCTCATTGTACTCTTTTGCTTTCTCCTCCTCCCCTTGTCTTCTGGTTGGCGTTCTCCCATTTGGAAAAGGCAAAGGAATAGGAACTTCCTCCTCGTGAACCGAAATGGGAGGGGCTGATTTTTGAGTTGCTACCCTGTTTTTTGGAGCTGCTGTACAATCTGTCTCGGGACTGATTTGTGCTTCGTTTTCCACCAAAATTAGAGGATGGCTAGATGAAGAAGTTGGGCACGAGCTAGGGGTGGTATCCACTGAATTTGGAGTAGTTTCGGCACTGATTTGGGCTGGAAGTGAACATGCTGCCCTGTTTTCTGAAAATTCAGCTCTTGGGTCATTTTGAGTTGATGCAACCTTCCCACTCCTCAAATAAATTGCGCTAACATTTCCCTTAGGGTTAGGAACAGCTTGGGAAGGTAGTAGACTTGATCCTTGAGCTTTGCTTTGATTTATGTCACTAGCCATTTGCCCAATTTGCCTCTCAAGATTTTGTATAGTGGCAAAAAGATTTCCATGTTGTGTTTGTTGGATTTGGGACTGTTGGGACTGATATGATGGCTGATATTGTTGTTGGAAAGGCTGATAAGAATGCTGGAATGTTGGAGAATTTTGTTGAGAATTATACCCTTGAAAATTTTGATTTTGAAAAGGAACTTGTTGTGGTGGGGGCTGAAATTGATTGGGCTGAAATCCTTGGTTTTGGGGCTGAAAACTTGAGTTCCAAGGCTGGAAATTTTGCTAAGGTTGTTGAACTTGCTGCTGTGGAGGTTGATATGGCTGTGGATAACTCAGATTCTCTTGAAAACCTTGTTGAAACCCTTGAAATGGCTGCTGAAATGTTTGATTTGGAAGCTGAAATTGCTGATTTAGGGCCTGAATTTGTTGATTTTGTGGCTGTGATTGTTGTGGCTGCTGCTGAACTTGCTGGAAACTTTGTTGGGGTTGCTGAATTTGTTGTTGTGGTGGGCCTTGTTGGTAAAAAGAATTTCCATATCTCAAATTCGGATGATCCCTCCACCCGGGGTTGTAAATAGGAGAGTATGGATTGTTCCTAGCTTGAAATTGTCCCCTAACCAAAGCTGCTATTGACTCATCTTGTTGTAGGTTGGGACATGAATCTGAAGTGTGTTCCTTGCTAGAACAAATACCACATACACTCGTCACCATTTGACTTGATTGTGGAGGTACTGAAGGAGCTGAATTTTTACTTAAAATATGAAGACTCATTTGCTTAACAGCTGATGTGAGTTCTAACAATGCACTACTAATCTCCTTTTGATCATTAGAAACCCCTTGAACTTCATTAACCCCTCTATGCTCTACTTCCAAATTGTTGAGAATTTTCTGCCATATTTGAAATAAGCTCCCTGGCTTGATGTGGTGTTTTGTTGACTAAAGCCCCTCCAGCTGCTGCATCAATCATAATCCTATCCATTTGTAATAATCCTTCATAAAAATACTGGATGAGCAGCTGCTCACTAATCTGATGCTGGGGGCAACTGGAGCAAAGCTTGTTGAATCTCTCCCAGTAGTCATAGAGTGTCTCTCCTACTATCTGCTGAATGCCACAAATGCTTTTTCTGATAATAGCAATTCTGGAGGCTGGGAAATATTTTTCTAAGAAAGCCTTCTTCATGGAAATCCAGCTAGACACATGCCCAGTAGGTAAGTAGTAAAACCAGTCCTTAGCTGCTCCAGTCAAAGAGAAAGGAAAAGCTCTCAGCTTGATGTCTTCCTCTGAAATACCCTGAGGCTTCATAGTAGAGCAAACAACATGAAACTCATGCAGGTGTCTATTCGGATCTTCTCCAGATAATCTTTGAAACTTAGGCAAAAGATGGATAAGTCCAGATCTGAGCTCAAAATCTCCACCCAGCTCTGGATAGGCAATGCTGGAGTACTGAAAAGAAGCATCTGGTGCTGCGAGTTCTTTCATGGTCTTCTGGTGGTCTGCCATCTGATCAACTGAATAGGCTGCAATAGACTGAGAAGGAATAATATCAAAAGCCTCTGAAACACTGAGCTGGCTCCTCCTAGTTCTGAAAGTCCTCTCAATCTCAGGATCAAAATCCTCAAGATTAC
The DNA here is from genome assembly GCA_024364735.1 of Boesenbergia rotunda. Taxonomy (NCBI): domain Eukaryota; kingdom Viridiplantae; phylum Streptophyta; class Magnoliopsida; order Zingiberales; family Zingiberaceae; genus Boesenbergia; species Boesenbergia rotunda. The sequence goes on along the minus strand of JAGFNQ010002179.1, from coordinate 42,959 downwards.
CACCTGTAGACCTGGTCATAAAAACAAGAACAAATCGCAGTACAAGTATAGAGAAAAATGAATCAAATAAAATCAAATCAGAAGATATAGCAGTAAGTGCAAGAAAAATGGATCAAGAAAAATATGAAATGTAGCCAAACAAGCAAAAATCAAACAACTCAACTAGTATGTTTCCCCGGCAACGGCGCCAAAAATTTGATGAACCCAAAATACTATGTTAAAGTTGTCACGAATGTGGATCCATCAGAATTTAGAATTTATAAATGTGCTGGAAACCCTTTTTTGCAATCAAAGAATAAAAGCGTAGTAAGGGGCCACAGGTCGTATTTTTCCAAGGGCTAGTTCAAGTTGTTCGATTTGTGTTCGAGTTTATGTGTCGTTAATGATTTTTGGGTTTCAAATAAGTTGTGGGTTTTGTTTGCAAATGAAAATGACAATGCAATGAAAAAGAAATAAAAGCACAAGAAAATGTAAGAAACTTGACTAAGTGAACATCTACAAAATAAAAGGTAACTAATGCAATCTAACAATTTGAAACTCGTTCAACCAAGACACTAAATCGATTCTGTAACAATCTGATATGAAGTGCAAACTAAAATCCAGAGTAAATGAATCTAACCAAAGTTTAGCAATCCAAAACAAATCAGTGTAAAAATTCTGCTGAACACTAACTTGATACTAAGTACAAGCAACAACTTGACACCAAAAGTTTGAACCAAATGCAATTTGTTTTTACTGATACAAGGCAAATAATGTAGAGCAAATGGATTGAATGTAGAATTCAGAACACAAATGAATGCAAGAACAAAAGAAACTGAAACACAATTTTGGTTCACAACTGAATTGAAACAATCATTTAGAAGCAGAGATAAAATGCAGAAGATGCAGAGAACTTATGCAGAAGTTCAGAAATGGAAGAGAAAGTTCAGAACCTGAAGGAAGAAATGCAGAAATTATATCAATTGCTATGAGATAAAGCTACTGCAGTGTATAGATGCAGAAATAGAACTCACATATAGTTGATTCAAATTCCAGAAACTACAGATTGAAAGCTTCAAAACTGAACTACTGCAGAAATGGAAAACTGACATGCAGCCATTGAAACAAATACAGAAATGGGATTCAAATACTTGGTAAATGAGACAAATTACACTTTAAAATTTAGAATGTAAAACTTGAACTAACTTGATACAAGCTGATATGCAAGGGACAGAATTGATACAAAGCTGGATTCCAAATTCAGAAATGATTTTAAGCTACGCAAACTGATCTAAGTGTAGTTGTCCATTACACAACCAATCTAGCTAACTAAAGTGCAGATTGTTAAGCTAGCAATAGCAGAAACGAATCAAATATCAATGCTCACTGGATCAAACTTCAGAAACTGTAAATGGCACGCAAATGGATATAAAATTTAGCTACTTAACTTGGACTGATATGCAGAACACTAAGCTAAACAAAGACTTAGAAATGAAATAAAAGTAAAAGCAAACTTAGATCAACTAAATTCACACTAGATGCGAAAAGAACTGAGGAATTCAGAACTAAAATGAATTTGCAGAAACAGACATTGATACACTTGCTGGAAAACTGTTACGTAAACAGAAAATCAAGAATTGAACTGAATTTAAACCGATTGTTCACTAAACAAGATCACTAACTAATCTACTTGCAGAAATGAACCTAATTAAAGCTGTAAAAATTCAAAAACGAAAACGAATTAACTGATAAAAAGACAGAACAGAAACTGCTTGCTGAAACTGAAATTACAGCTAGGAAAATAAGAAATGTGATTAAAACTAAGCCTCGATCCTTCCCATGTTTCAAGACCACCTTGTTCGTCACGCAAGGGCAAGTCAAGAACCCCTTCAACTCGCAAACCAATGGAAATTGGCTTCAACTTCAGATCTGTTCCCAGATTGCGTGCAGCTGGAAAAACCAATCCGATCCCTTTGATCTCGCGATGAAAGAATGCTGTGAAGATTAGGTGATGATCAGGACGCTCCAGAGACCCTCCAGGTAGCTCCGATCGAAGGAAACAGCTCAAATTCGCAATCAAATGGATCAGAAATCAGAAACTGATGAAACCCTCACTCAGCCCCTGATCTGATGCAAATCCGAGTTAGAAACTCCATAGAAACCTTCTCTAATGGCCCAAATCTTGCTCCAAGGTAGTGATCGAGTTGGCCACGCCTTCAATGGAAGAAATCGCCGAAAAAATTGAAGAACAGATGAGAAAACGAAGAACTGAGCTGAAGACGTGACGCTGAGATCTGAACAGGGCAGCCGTTTAAGTAGTTGAAGCAGTGGACGGCTGAGATTGATTCCGCTTCATCCAACGGTGGATCTTTGTCCGATTTGATTCAAATTTTCCAGATCTCGATCAGAGGTCAAGATCATCCTCGTGGTAGCTCGGATCTGCCAGATCTCCAACGGATGGTTCAGATCACCTTGATCTTTGCATGGATGGTCTAGATCACTCTGATCATGATCCAACGGCTAGATGATCTCTGCTTGGGCTGAAACTCTCAGATCTTAATCTGATCGCTTGATTAGCCTTAATCCCAGCTCGGATTGATCAAAAGTTCTCAGATGGTCTAGATCTAACCGTTCTTACATCGGACGGTCCAAATGAGTCTACGCTTGATCACTTGATCTAGTCCACCTTTGACTCAACATTTGACCCAACCTGACCTAGGTCCATGATTCCTCCAAGCCTACAAAAGTAGATCAAAAATTTAATGACAAAACAACTCAAATATATTAAAATTTGCAATTAAGTCCAAAAAGAGTATAAATCCTAAAACCTAGGGTAAATCCACAATTACACAAGTAAAATATGGGTCAAACACAGATTTAAGCATATGAAATGATCAATAAAATGACTCTTATCAGTGCATCCGAGAGACGCAAAGTCCGTGGAAGAGTATATCGATGGACGAGAAGGGCGGTATGCGACGTCTGAGAGATGAAAAACCAGGGAGAACGTTCATTCAAGGAGAAGGTCAGAAGTTGAGTTCGTGTGAGCTCAATTTCGGATGATCAAAAATCACTCGGAAGCTCCAGAAGACTGGTCAACCAAAGGTTGAGCCGACCCAACCTAAATCAGGTGCCCGAGTTAACTCGGGCGCCGAGCTATACAGGCACTCGAGTCAACTCGGGTGCTCAGGTATATGGGCACCCATATTCACTCGAGCGCCCGGCCCTTAGTTTATCGCCAACTAGCCATTTTCGGTCATTGCGACGTGGATAAACGTTGACCCTGATTAGGCACCCGTGTTGCACTCGTTCGCCCGAGATGTACCACGTCAGTATGTCAATAAGACTTCCAGACTCTATAAATAAAGCCCCTTTGCTCAAAGTTTTCAACCAATTCATTAAGTATGACTTCTGTAATTCTTTCTTGAGTGTTCTCTATATTTGAAAGTCTGTAAGAGGCTTCTCCGCTTACACAAGGAGTTATTTGCAATAGAACTATTCATTGTCTTGGATTAGCAACTACCCAAGTTACAAATCAAGTAAACTCGGAGTCTCTTTTTTTCTTTCAGTTAATTTCTATATTCTGTTTTGCTAACGGCTAACTATTCTTCCATCTATGTTAAAGAAAACAAAAGACTAGTTTTACACTTGCTGGGCTATTCACCCCCTCTAGCCGGTCCGACTGATCCTAACAAATTAGTATTTTTAGCTACTAAACTTGAACTAGATCCTTCTCGTCACAACCCCATCATAATTTTTTTTTCTTTTGATGTGAATGGTATATGTATTCTTTCGCACATCATGAACAACACTATGATCATACTACCAAGGTTGCCCCAACAATACATAACATGCATCCATGACTACCACATCACGCCAAGCACTATCAAAATATTTTCCAATTGAAAAGGAAACAAGGCATCAGCGATCTACTGTTATCTTATTTTCTTTATTCAACCAAGATAGCTTGTAGGTCTTGGGATGATGATTTGTCTTCAGTTGTAATTTTTGAATGGCCTTAGCGAATATTATATTCTTGCAACTGTTGTTGTCGATGATCATCCTACAGACTTTATCTGCGATGGTGCGGGTATTGTGAAAGATATTGGTTCTCAATCAATTATCTCCTAAATCGCACTTGGGAGTTAGTAGAATCTTACAAACGACCAAAGTCTCATGGCCATCACCATAAATCACTTCGTTAGATGCATCATACATCGGATCACCAAGTGTTGTTGTATCTTCTATCACTTCTTCCTCGACTAGCAATATTTTGCACTTCAGATCAGTAGAAGAGAGCTTCCTGCATTGGTGCACGATATGCCCCTTGTTCACCGCATTGATAACATAAGAGGGGCCTTAGAGATAACCTGTGATGGCCATTGCGGTGGTCGTTGCGATGGCTATTTGCGGTGACTACTGTTGTGAAAGACGAGAATTTGAAAGCGACCTAGCCGATTGTTCTGGCTACTTTTCCCTGCTTATTTACGATGTTTTTGCTTTTCCGCCCCCAATGCACACTGAAAGGGCTCTGACACCGTGGAAAATGAACGGACACAAAGGGCATCTTGCAAAACTAAGCGCAAATCCCCCAAGTATCGTGTCATCTTCTGCTCGTCCATCTCAGATAGAATGGTTCGGTCCACCAACTGGAAGAACTCGTTTGTATTCGTCAACGGATCTTGCACCCTATCTCAATGAGTGTAGTTGCTGGAATATGGTTTGGATATAGCCAAAAGGAAGTGTTCTTTCATCTTTCTCTTCATAATCTCTCAATCAGTTATTTGAGGTGCATCTTGTTTGTCTTGAGAGCGCTGCATCTGTTCTCACCATGCTGACGCTCATCCCTTGAGTCGGATGACAATTAACTTCACCTTCATCCGATCTAGAATTTGCTTGTAGTTAAAAATATGCTCTACTTTCTTGACCCAGTCAATGAAGTCCTCCGCTCGCAACGAACTAGAAAATTCGGACAGATCCTGAAATCCGAAATCTCCAGCAAGCTCCTCTTGCCCACAGCATCCCTGAGGTGTTTCTTGTCGGTGATATGGATTCTTGAAAGAAGACTCATATTCATGATCAGAATTCTCTCGATCCTTGTGATCTCGCACCCGCGCCGCTAGAAGCTAGTTGTGTTGGGTGAGCTCTGCTATTGGTGAGCTCTGCTATTTGCCTTTGCAAATCTTCAATCGTCATTATGTGTTGGGCATTACGACTATGGTGCTCGGCTTCCTCCATCGAAGTCTGCCTATTATTACAACTGCGACTACAACCACGACGACACTCTATTGGATCTGACGATGACCTTCATGTGGCTATGATACCAACTGACGCTAGACAGGATATCAATTATCCTGCAGGCAACCGAGAAGGGAAGACAGAGGAGAAAAATAAGTAGAGGATCCTACTAAAAACGAAAAGAGAACACCATTCTTTGTGTTTCATCATAATAAAATTTTTTATTATGAATGAAGATGATCCTCAATACCTAAACATTGACTCCTATTTATACCATAGCCTAGGACCCTAATAAAAAAAATTATAATTAAAAGATCTTAATTCTAATCTTGCAAGAAAAGGAATTAAATTTTTTATCCGAAAATGAAAGTAATTAACTGGACGATTTTAACTCAAATTAGGACGAAGATCAAGATAAATCCTCTCCTATAAATACCAAGAATACCAAAAATATCTTAAATACTTAAAAAATAAAAATTACAAAAAATAACAAAAGTTCTCCGAAAAAAGTTAAAACGGCGGATTTAGAGTTTGAGAATTGACGGTTACAATTTCACCAGTAAAAAACATAGTTTTTTAAATTTTGAATGCGTGGTCATCGACAGAGCTTAATTCTGAGTCCTAATAAAAAATTATACTCTTTTAAAATTTGAAGGTTCAGATTGAGCTTTAATCTGGGTTGAATCTGCATTACTATTTAAGTGTTTTCTAGTAGCTAGATTAAGTTGACGTTTGACAAAATGAAATTGAAGAAACACCAAGTAAAATACAGAACCATCCCCGCCTAAAAGGTTACACAAGAAATTAAATGACTGCAATTGCAATATGAGAAATTGTGAAAGTAAACTCGATGGTCTATAAAATATTGAAAACACAAAGTGCAGGCAAAGCGAGAAAAGATTTGGTTGGAAAACAGGGTTTTTAAGATTATTTACAATTTGAAATATGCAGAGTTGTAAAAGTAAAAGATAACAAAATAGAACTTTTAGCAGCCGTGTTGGATTTTCACCGTTAAATCGAATGCCGAGACAATTTGTAGCAATTTAAAATTCTAGAGGTCTCCAACTTGCAGTTGTTCAAATAATTTTCGTATTAAAATTTCTGTACTGGTTAAATTGTTCAACTTTTAAAATAACTCGATCATCACCCAAAATAATTTTCGTATTTAAAATTTCTGTACCGTTCAAATTGTTCGACTTTTAAAATAACTCGGTCACCACCCTGCAAAAGTCTAGCAAGTTGCAAGTTGCAAGTTGCAGGCGTAGCTGTCTGACGGATCCATTCATGACAGAACGGGAATGACGGATTGGTGTGGAGCGGGATGAAAATTTTCAATTCATTCTCACTCAAAACGGATTACGAATTAGGATCAATCAATGAACTCACAAAAAACATATAAAAAATTTAAAAATTAAAAAATTAAAAAAAATATTTTTAATTACAAATTTGACCAATCAAACTTTGATGACATCCAGACGGTGACCATCTATCACAATAATTTGACAATCATTTCATTATTGATCATAATCTTTTATTAAATAAATTTTGTCCACCGCCAAGAAGAGGTTATTTTAGCAGAACTCCACCCCCCACCCCACCTCATTTATCTAAAAAAGAGAAATATTTATCATCCTAAAATTTTTTTATCGTGCAAAACTTCATTTTGCCCCCGGAGCTATGGTACAGCAGTAAAGTCACTAATTGTTAACCCACGCATCCGCGGTTCGATCCCCAGCTACGGCACATTTTGCAGGAATTTTTCCTCCAAATGGGACGCGAACCCTGGGCCGCTGGGCTTCTAGGCTAGCCACCGCGAGCGCTTCCCGATTTACCCTGGTGACCGGTGGGAAACTTCCGTAGGGCCGGGCCGGTCACCCCAGGTTCAATTTGTCTGCTGCCTGATTCATCATTTTTTAATTAACTTTTGGATTTGATATTTAAAAAAAAAATTATACTCAATATTATAAATCAATCTCTAAATTCAAAAAATAAAATTTGATTTGCATAATCCAAAACTTATATATATATATATATATATATATATATATATATATAGACCAATCAGGTGTTGGCCTGATCGATCACGGGACCGATCAAGAGTTGGTCAGATCGGTCACGGAGAGGCTCGGGAAGGCTCGGGAGCGTACCTCGACAGATTCACCGTACCCCGATAGGTTCATCCTATCCCTAGGGTTCATCACTCACCCCCTGGTTATAGTTTTGTTCGGGGGTGGCGGCTAAAGGCAGCTGGTACGATCGGAGGACTCACCGAGCCTCTTCGTGATCGATCAATGTACCCCGACGGGTTCACCCTACCCCCTAAGGTTCATCGCTCACCCCTGGGTTATAGTTTTGTTCGGGGGCGGCGGCCAAAGGCCGCCGGTATGATCGGAGGACTCGTCGAGCCTCTCTGTGACCGATCACCGTACCCCGACGAGTTCACCCTACCCCCTAGGGTTCATTGCTCACCTCCTGGGTTATAGTTTTGTTCGGGGCGGCGGCCGAAAACCGCTGGTACGATCGGAGGACTCGCCGAGCCTCTCCGTGACTGATCACCGTACCCCGACAGTTCACCCTACCCCCTAGGGTTCATCGCTCATCCCCTGGGTTATAGTTTTGTTCGGGAGCAGCGGTCGAAGGCCGCCGGTACGATCGGATGACTCGCCGAACCTCTCCGTGATCGATCACCGTATCCCGATGGATTCACCCTACCCCCTAGGGTTCATCGCTCACCCCCTAGGTTATAGTTTTGTTCGGGGATGGCGGTCGAAGGCCGCCGGTACGATCGGAGGACTCGCCGAGCCTCTCCGTGATCGATCAGGCAACACTTGATCGGTCCCGTGACCGATCAGGCGTTGTCGTGCACGCATTCCGCAGGGCGCGGTCCGCAGCAAAGCATTTCTTATATATATTCGAAAGATAAATTTGATTGACGTAATCGAAAACTTTTATATATATATATATATATATATATATGAAAAATAATAGGGAGAGTGAAAATGGAAGAGTGAAAAGGATAGTGAATGACGTGGCACCTTGCATGCAGCGATCTCCGACAGGTTCACCGTGCCCCCCAGGATATAGTTTGATTCGGGACGGCGGCCTTCGGCCGTCGATGATGTCCAATGCATAATCAGACGTGTACATATAAAATACCACATCACGTCATATCATTCACTATGCTTTTCACTCTCTCATTTTTATTCTCTTTATATATATATATATATATATATATATATATATATATATATATATATATATATATATATATATATATATATATATATATATATATATATATAAATCTTGGTGGATCTGAGAGGAAAAAAAAAAGAAGTGAGGTGGATGACCAGAGGGATCTCAGGTATAGCCACTATGACACTTAAACCAGTATCTTATAAGGAAACGAAAAGACTTAGGGGTATTTGATTTGCTCCATTTTTTATTTTTGTTTTTTAGAAAATCATATTTTTTTTATTTTTTGAAAAATAATTTTATTTTTATTTTCTAATTTTTCTAAAAATATTATATATTTTTTAAAAAAATCAGACTGAAAAATACAAACTAAATATATTTTTTACAAAATAAAATAAAAATAAAAAATAAATCTACCAATCGTCTTCTTAAAAATTTAATTAGAAAAATGTGTCGTCCCCCTCAAGTGATGGTCAAAATAGATAGAGGATGGAGACTCGCGTTTCTACTCGTCCGAGATTCTTGTCATTGTTACCCACGCAGCGTACCACTCTTTATTCCACTTTTAAAGGTCCTTGATGGAAAATAAAGAGTGGCGTTTATACTGAAGGCACGTTCCCCATGTTGCGTCGAACACAATTCTGATAATGGTCAGCCTGACAATGCATATCTTCTTTATCCTGCCTAGCTGGCCTCAACTCGGATCTCCTTATCTGTGATAGCTTGTGTTAATAGCTCGAGTCGGGGCTAAGCCGATGACTCGAGTCGGTGCTAAGTCAATAGCTCGAGTCGAGACTCCGGGTCGGGGGCTCGAGCCGATGCCTCTTGTCGTTTAGCACCCAAGCCGACAGCTTTGAGCTGGGGTCAAGTCGATGCCACGTCGACTAAATGATGACTAAGAACTAATCACGTGGCCTGCTTGATTATGGCAAGGCTTCTCTAAAACCCGGCATTATATATATCAACATTTATTTAGATTTAATAGCATCCACAAATAAAACTTAATTAATTTTTTATTCAAATATATTTATAAAAGAAATCACGGATTCAAGTGATCCAATTTATTTAAATCTAACTATATAAATTAGTCGATAAAATTTAAACACAAATCTATTTAATTAATTGTTTAACCAAATTAACCAATCTAATAGACCCAACTCAAATTGATAGATCAATTTATATTTTTTAAGTATGCCTACTTATAGATCATGGTGGGTGTTGCATCATGAAGTCGAGGGTTAAAATCTAGTAAAATTAGTGTGTTTGTCCTTCCCACGTATTAACTACAGTATTCGAGCTAGTAGTCCCCGTGATTTACCTCCTCTGTGTTGACCTTAAGATGAGTTAGGGAGGGCATTGTGACGAGCAAATCACATTTTACCATCATGATTGGAATTCAACTTTTTCTCATCAAATCGCATCTTAAAATAATCTATATAAACCCTAGAGTTGTCAGACGAGCTCATTTATGGAGGAACAGATTGGGTCGTTGTAGGCCGACCATTTGGCAAGACGAGACGAATCGACCCATCATCTTGACTAATTAAAAAATTTTCAATCCAAGCCAACCTAACTTAAGATGAATTACGGATTGGGCAGACCCAATCTACAAGATAAAAAAGACTATATAGAACGGTTAAAATTTAGTTAATTTAAATTCAACCAAATATGTTGTAATGAGAAATTTTTTTCTCTTATATATTTTTCTTTTTAAGTTATTCTTAAATTTGTGTCATTAGATTTGAAAATGTAATTATACAATTATCAAATTTTATAGACGAATTTACTTTTAAAAATAAAAATTAGTCAAGTATTCGATGTTTTATTTTAATTTTCTATTCTAAATATTCACTCATTATTCATATTTTGTTAAATTGGTTATGAACTTGACCTTTTTCTTCCTAATTCATTTATTATTTGATTTATTTAGGATGCTTCCTAAATCACAATTATAACCTTTTTCTCATTATTTTTTCTAATTTATTTATTATTTAATTTATTTCAGATGCATGCTAAATCACAATTTTAGAGTAACTCATTTACATATATTTTTTTCAAACATGGATAAATTCAAACCCACCGCAGGCCAACCCGTGAGGGTCACGAGACTCGTTTCGATCCACATTTGTATGGGTTAATAAAATTTTAATTCAATCATTTTAAATTCTTTGACACCCTATTTGGAAAAGGATGGAAATCAATTCCATGCTTTGGAATAAATATTTAGGATGAAATTGGTATGGAATTGAATTCCAATTCCATACAAACCTTATAAAGTAAATTAGACCTAAAGAGGTATAATTTAGATAAGAAATTCACATGAAAAAATGAAATTACTTAATAGCCCCAGTGTAAATTAAAATCCCTTCCGTAGCTTTTCAAAATGAAGGACAAATAATAAAAATTTAAAAATTTAATTTAATTTTGATAGATTTCAAATTAAAAAATTTAATTCAATTATGTTATTTACTAATTCATTCTAAATATAAGAATTGAATTTAATTCCGATTGAAATTCAATTTTAGATAGGGAAATGATTTGAAGAGTGAATTTGGGAGAGTAAAAATTATAGTGAATGACGTGCAGTTAATGTGTACATGTTCGATCGTCGATCGAACATCACCGGCGGCCTCTGATTGTCGTCCCGAATCAAACTATACCTTGGGAGGACGGTGAATTCGTCAAGATCGCCGGCAACGGTGAACCCATCAAAATCGACGGTTAATGATGCGAGATCGCAATTGTGGCGATCCCCGACGGGTTCACCATGCCCCCAGGGTATAGTTTGGTTCGGGGCGGCGGCCGAAGGCCGCCGGTAGTGTCCGATCGACGATCGGACGTCGGACGTGTCATTGATTGACGGTCAAAATTTTAACTGAGGCATTCACATTCACTGTGCGTATCATTACTCTTTTAGATAAAATTCAATTCAATTTAATTTCATTATGTGAACACTTTGCAAATAGGGTGTGATAGAATAGACTAATCCGAGGGTCCGAAGTAATTGACGGCACTATTAGACCCTACCTTCATTATTCGCAAAATTAAAATTATATTATTCTTTTATCAAACAGCATACCGTAGACTACGATCCATGCGTTGAACACTTGACTTGTCTTTTTCTTTTGGATAATATAATATGACTTTGACTTTATTTTGATTTAATGCAGCGATAATGAATAAGTGATCATCAATCGACTTGCCTTTTTTCTTTGTTCCATGTCGGTATTATTCTCACATGTGATGCATCCACTACATTCATCCAGTGACTTATAAAGAGCAAGACTGTGCATGGTTCAAGCAATCCGGCCGAATCATTGCGTCCCTCTACCATCTCTAACAAAATTTCATATTTCAGGAGATAATTCGTCTGCATGGCGACAAGAGTGAAATGCTTAACCTCTTCATCTTCTCTATGTTCATGCTCCATCCTGTTTCTCCTACTGCTCTTTTCTTTTGCATATTTATCAGTCTCCCAGTTCGTGAGCCCCTCCTCCCACGTAGCCACCGATATATCAACATGCTCTCGTCTCCTTCAAGTCTCTCCTCTCTGATCCATCCGAAGCATGCATTAGCTACCTGGGAGAACGCTTCCATCCATTTCTGCAATTGGAGAGGAGTCACATGTCATAGCCTTGGAGGTGAACCTAGAGTGACAGCTTTAGAGCTGGAGAACCTCACCTTAGCTGGTCCAATGTCTGCATCTTTAGCCAACCTCACTTTTCTCGAGAAGCTCCATCTCCGTGAAAACAAACTTAAAGGCCCGATTCCACAGGAGCTTGGCTTTCTTTCTCGTCTTCAAAGTCTCGATCTGAGCGTAAATTCTCTTGAAGATGTGATTCCGTTGTCTCTGTTTCAGAATTGTTCTAATCTCCAAAACTTTAACCTGAGTGTCAACAGTTTGCATGGGACCATCCCAGGTAACCTCAGCAACTGTTTAGACCTACAATTCATTAGATTGGAAAGAAATATGTTTGAAGGAGAGATCCCAAGTGATATCTACTCCTTCCCAAAGCTTCAGGACCTCAACATATGGCATAATAATCTCAGCGGAAGAATTCCTCCTGAGATTGGGAACCTTTCAACCTTGACAATACTTTCATTATCTGGCAACAAATTCAGAGGCCCGATTCCTTCTGAAATAGGTAACCTTTCATCCCTTGTTGAGCTTTACCTGTCAAGTAATCAACTTTCAGGTGGCATCCCGTCCAGCATCGGCAATCTTGGCAGATTAACTATACTTTATCTGCATTTTAACAATCTCAACGGCACAATCCCACCAGAGATCGGGAATCTTGTCAATATGCAATTTCTAAAGCTGGACGCCAACCATCTTTCTGGGATCATTCCTAAAAGCTTGGGCCGCTTGAAAAATATAGATACGCTCACTCTTGGAGGTAATCAGCTAGAAGCAATAAGTATTGCTGAGTGGAGTTTTATTGATGCTTTAAGCAACTGCACCCGCCTTAGAATTTTCGAACTGTACGACAATAATTTAAGTGGCTTGTTCCCCAAATCCGTAGGCAATTTGTCAAAAAATCTCCAAGTGCTTAACTTCTATCAAAACCAAATTACTGGAAGCCTTCCTGTAGAAATTGGAAATCTTAACTTATCAGCAATAATTATGTGGTCCAACCGTCTCAGTGGTACCATTCCTAAAGAACTGGGAAGCATCAACAGGTTAGAAAAAATAGAACTGGGTGGCAACTTCTTGACTGGAGAAATCCCTATAGATCTTGGCAACCTTACCAAATTGTTTGCCTTAGTCCTCGCCAACAATAAATTGCATGGTTCAATTCCTCTTAGCCTTGGAAAGTGCCCGTTAACTATCTTAAACCTTTCAACCAACAACATAAGTGGTAGTGTCCCAAAAGAAATCCTCTTTATCCTCTCCCTCTCCATCATCTTCAATGTTTCAAACAATTCTTTGACAGGAACACTGCCTTTAGAAATTGGAAACTTGAGAAACATCATAACTATAGATGTCTCAAATAACAAGCTGTCTGGTGGCTTGCCTAGCACAATCCTCAAATGTCAACTCCTGCAGTATCTTTTCATGCAAAAAAACCTTTTTCAGGGATCAATCCCACAGTCATTCAGTGAATTAAAAGGCCTTCAAGTGTTGGACATTTCAAGCAACAACTTAACTGGGCGTATACCATTATTTGACACTATGACTTTTCTTAATCTCTCCAACAACTATTTTGAAGGGGAAGTACCAATAATTGGGGTTTTCCAAAATTTTACAGCATTTTCAGTGTCAGGGAACAGTCAACTATGTGGAGGCCTCCCAGAGCTCAGCTTGCCATCATGCACCCCGAAGAGCAAGCATCTAACCAAAAAGTTAATTGTAGTTATTTCTGTATCCGGAGTGTTTTTTTGCATCATGCTCCTTATCTGTTTGTTTGCAATTTGTCGTTGGCTTCAAAAGTCAAGAGGGTTTTCTAATGTCAACTCGCACATCATGGAGCAATACAGGAAGATCACATTTGCTGAGCTGTTCAGAGCCACAGAAGGATTCTCACCTTCTAATCTAATTGGCAGGGGCAGCTTTGGATCTGTATACAAAGGGAAAATAGACTGGGAAGGCCACGAGGCAATTGCAGTGAAGGTACTCAACCTCCAGCAAAAAGGGGCTTTAAAAAGCTTCATGTCCGAATGTGAAGCTTTAAGAAATATCAAGCATCGAAATCTCATCAAGATTTTAACATCATGTTCAAGTGTTGACTTCCAAGAGAATGATTTCAAAGCATTGGTGTTTGAATTTTTACCAAATGGCAGCCTGGAGAATTGGATCTATCCTCAAGCCGATGAGGGCACACTACAAAGGTTAAGCCTCAACCAAAGACTGAACATATCTATAGATGTGGCTTCAGCTTTAACATACCTCCATCATCATGGCGTGACCCCTATGATCCACTGCGATCTGAAACCAAGCAATGTCCTTTTGGATCATAACATGGTTGCACATGTGAGTGACTTTGGATTGTCCAAGGTTCTTGTCAAAACTGCAAGTTCATCAAGCCTGAAACAGACAAATTCAACCACATTGAAAGGGACCATAGGATATGTTGCTCCAGGTATGTTTCTCAATTACTCTTTGATTCAAGAACATTGGCAATCATCAAAACAAGCCAATATGTTAATTTCCTTATTCTGGGTTCTTATTTTACTAATCGATAAATTAAAGAATAGCATGCTCCTAGTCAATGCACTCTTATTCTGTTTATTTATTTTGGTCTTGTACAAAATCAATGGTATAGATCTTGTTACAATCCTTGAATATTATCTTTAGTATAATTATTTCATAAGAATCCACTACTTGGTGGAGTTCTACAATGTTCCAGTTTGCTCATATTCATATGCTCCTCCAGAAGAAGCTGTTTCAACATCTACAATTTTCAGGATGCATACAATAAGTTGTGCTTGGTGGCATCTTATTAAGACTCTTGGAAAACTTGAACTTTCAACTGAATTTCTTATTCTCCGTCTAGTTTGATCTTTCAAAAAATTGATCATTGCTCTGTATACATTTCAGAATATGGAATGACTACTAAAGTTTCAACTAAAGGGGACGTATACAGCTTCGGAATACTTATACTGGAGATGTTTACTGGAAAGGGACCTACTAGTGATACCTTCAAAGAAGGAATGAACCTCCACAAATTTGTTGAAATGGCACTTCCTACTCGAATCGCTGAGATATTAGACCCGTACCTCTTGATGGAAATAGAAGAATCAGGTGGCACTGATGTATCAACAAATGAATCAAAAATGAGAATGCTAGAGTGCTCTACTTCAGTGCTTAGAGTTGGCATTTTGTGCTCCAAGGAATCACCAAAAGATCGACTGCATATGGAAGATGCCATGAAAGAATTAATCGACATCAAGGATGCATTTCTAAGGTTGGATGTTTGAAGGAGTAGTCACGTAACCTCAAATTTGTTTAATGGTTCCTACACAGTGTGGGCCGTAAATCTAGTAACATTCTGTAAGCTATCATTTCCCAGCATTAGATTTTCCCCCTCGTTTTTTTTTTCTTTCTTTTGAATATCCAATATATAGATTAAAACAAAATTCAAGAACAAAAAAATATCAAACCTTCGGTTATTGTATTTAGTTTCAAGTCATGTCTATTTTTTTCTAAAGGCACATACCATGAAATAACTTTACAGCTATAGAGAAACCTTAAACTTATCCCGATAGCATGACATATAATTCATTATGAGATTGCATAGTCAAAGATTCCATTATGAAGAACCTTGACACATCATTTTTTTTTTAACTCAGTAGCTATATATTTTTTCACTGTGAATTTGTTTCTCCGAAACAATGTTTTAAAACCAAATCAATGAGCAAATATGTCAAGACATTGAGTAATGTGATTTACTCTTCTGTCGAAATATCCTTCTCCAGTTAAAAAATCTAGCTCGTTTGTTATCTTCAAGGCACAAGATGAGGACGCAAAAGTTTTTTTAAAAAATGATATTTTTGAAGTGACAAAAGCATATTATAATTTGTGTTAAAGTTCAGAATTGTTTTTAAAAAAAAATCTCATGCCTTAAATTTTAACAGTCATTTTGTGCTAACACTTCATCGTGCAGCCAAGTTTCATAGTGCAAGCTAACCTACATTCTCTGCAAGCTCTTTACAGCCATTTTGTTCGAAAATAATATTCATGATGCAAGATGATTTGCAAAACAACTTCGCACTAAATTTTGTAAGATCATGAGTTTTTTTAAAAAAAATTATGATTTAAAAATTTATGAGTCTCTGACTCGAAAAATCTTAGAAATCTTAAATTTAAGAGGCACGATCTGATTTGTAAAATAATTTATATCCTATATGTTGGCAAATAATGATATCAACTTTGACCAAAATTTACGACTCAATTTTTTTAAGGTTCTAACAATAGCTCAAATTGCAACAATGTATTTGTGACTCCAAAAATATTTAAAATTTCAAATTTCAAAAATATATTTAGGGAGAGATTGGAGGCGAAATAAGATTTAACAAGACGTATTTTGATAATAGCGATTTGAGAACTCTAGTGGCATTCTGAAAAAAGTCAGCAAAATGAAAATTTATTATTAGGAACCAAACCAATAAAAGTTTAAACCTCAACCACAAAATCAAATTCCACCTAGGATTGATAAGCAAATAATCGTGAAAAAAATATTCAATTTGCTGTCTCCAAAACAAATCACCACACAAACGCAGTCATTATCCCAGGAATGAGAACAAGGTTATTCTCATCATTGATGATGAGAAAACATTACAGACTACAGAGTCGTCTTATATCCTCATTTACAGATTATATCTAGAACCTTTGATGAGTTCCAAGAACTCCTCTTCGCCAATCAATGAGAATATGTTCAATTTTCATCGAGGCAGTTATTTTATATAGGAGAACACACAGTAAAAAAAAAAATCGGCCGGACAGCATTTCTGTCATTCTAGCGGAAGAGCAAAGAGAGCGTGAAAAACAAACAAACAAACAAACCTGGCAAGAACTATTAACCTNGGATCATTCACCTTACGAACTGTCGTGGAGTTGGAGCGTCATCTCCGAACCACGTTAAAGGTTTTGTGTTAGAGTTTGTTCTTTTATATTTGTTTTGTATTTCCGCTACCAACTACTAACCTTGTAGGAAGAATAAGCGTTTAGAAGGTGACGAGCTATTCACCCCCTCTAGCCAGGTCATCGATCTCCAACAATCACTGCTCTTATATAGTAGGTTAAATTGATATATGAGAATATAAATATAATCAAGAAAATTAGATGAACACATATGACCTAGTTTCTTGTCTTTTCAAGCTTTATAGGTTCATCATCTAGTTTTGGCTGAAACCAGCTGATGGCTCAGAATGATATGAAATCAAGTCCTATATATTCGTTTAGTTTTCCTGATTATATCTATACTTTCAAATATTAATTTGGCATATATATTGAGAGTAGTAATTTTTTCAACACAAATTAAGTCGATTTGTATTAAAAAAAATCATTACTCTCAATGAAGTATACCAAATTAATATTTGAGGGTGAATATAATCAAAAGAACTCGACGAACATATATGACCTAGTTTCATGTTATTTCAAGTACTATAGGTTCATCATCCGGTTTTGGCCGAAACCAACTGAAGATTCGAAATGACATGAAATCAGGTCATACCTTAAGAAAGATATCTACAACAAGCCATTACCTATTTAACCTTTCGGAATAGATCTATGGTGAGATATTGCCTATTTAAGCAATATAGAGTCGTTAATTACCTCTGTCCATAAGTATCTTAGGAATTCAAATCTAGTCATGGTTTGCATTTTATATTGCATATAAATCATCAAAGATGGTGGATCTATCATAAATAAAGCTAAATAATCTTGTATGACCTAACAGATTGAGGCATAAAAATTTTCAGTTGATTGAACAATTAATTGTTGCTTGGATATTCCATATAATTGTAGTTTTCTTTTCTCGTTAGAATTACCTGATGCTTTTATAGCTCATCCGTTTTTGTTAATAAAGGATTATAATTTGAAATAATGTATGAGCTATGTGTCAACCTTGACCTATGTGGAAAGTATGATTTTACACCTGTTTATCAGACTGCTTATCGACAAGGCTGAACGCAAAGGGCCTATATTAGTGATGGTCTAAACAGCGTACGCTCACCAAATTTCCTAATCCCTTCTATGATTTTTCTTTGAAATATCAAATATTGATCTAACAATTATTTTTTAAAAGAATCAGAGCTTATAGAAGGATTTTGTTGTAGTATATATACCAATTCAACATTAGATGGGCATAAGTTGTTATATAAGTCGACCGATTTTAGTAAGGAAAAGCTAAGACACATGATTTGGATGTTCGTGAGAAACACAAAAATTTAACAATGAGAGAAACAAACACAATTGACTGTTACGTTTTGCAGCTCATAAACTAGTGCACTAGGATAAAGACTTGAGCAATGATGATCAAAGTAAACTATGAATGAGATTTTGGTATTGTTAACTAATTTGCCTTATTTTCATAACAGTAAGGTTGAATGGTTGGTCGAGAGGATAGTTTGGAAATGAAAGAAGAATAAGATATCATCATTTTTGGTATAATCTTCAATAAATGTCATTAATGAAATATAATGTTTCAATTCTATAATTATGAGAAAATAAATCTTGAATACAATTGCATTATGCAATGGGTATTTATAATATCCACTTATTTTATAGATATAGTCTAGTCTAAATTAAAATACAACATGAACGATTCTAAAGATAATTATTCTCTATTTATCAATTATTTCATTGAAAGAAAAAATTATATAATTCTAAAAATTGAACCAAAAAATTCTTAATGAAAATATAGTTTTGAGAAGTTTTATCAATGCGGGTACTAAGTGAGTGGCAATAAAATATTTTATGTAATTCAATATTGAATAAGTGATGAAAGGTACATTTTGAATGATGAATTAGCTAGTCTTGAATCAAATTTTCACTAAAGTGAGAAGTGATGAACCCTTTGACAATTCGTGTGATGGAAACACAGATGTTTACAAGGCAATTAATATTGGTCGTAGACTCGTAGTATGACCTATTCCATACCTACACTTGAGTAGAACATGGGAAAATAAAAATGATAAGTGAGTGATAAGGAAGGCTATCACCTTCCCATTAAGGGGATTATTTCTTTTCAAAAATCTTAATCAAAACTTGACTTTAATATCATGTACAAGAAAACTCTAATAGATGAAAATTATTATATAGTCCCTCTAGAAGTAATTATAAAACCAAGATATTATATAAAATTTTCAATAGTAGTCCCTTGAGAACAATTTTACAAAAAATTTATCCAACCAAAAATATATAAGAAATATAAATTAATTCTAAAAATAGAATAATTCTATTTAAAGATGCCTTTCATAGTTTTGTGGGTCTCCGTTAGAAAATTATTATCAAGCATAGAGAAAGGAAAAACACATCCAAATTTAGTGAGAGAAGGAAAGTGAGAATTTAAGGATGACTGAATTAAATTAGTAAAAAATATATCAAATTTTTAGTATTTTGAGATTTTTTTAATAATCCAAATATCCTACTATTTAAATGGATAAATTTTGGAGATAATCAATATGATCCGTAAAAAATTTTCACTTATCATTAGAGTTAATTCAGGATGCATAGATGAGTCCTAATAAATGGTCAAATATCACGAGTATACGTAGGAATCAAACCCTCATAAATGTCAATGATTCAACACCGTTAGTAGAAGAAAACAAATCTTTCACTGTTATTTCATAAGAAAAAAAGGACTTGGCTAAATTTCTACAAGATAATAACATCAGATGTAACACGTTGTCTTCGACTTTAGGCAATTTTTCAAGCAGTTTAAATCATTTAAATTGAAGCTGGATTTCTATTGGTCCTAACGCTACACTCAAACAACTAAAGAAGTTCAGACGGGCAAATCCTTCAAATTTTCTAAAGACAAATCACATCATATATAACATTTTATCCAGAACGCAAAAATAAATTGGACAAAGTCAAAACACGCTCCTGTTTTTCTAAATCAGGAAGGATGTTTTATTTTGATTTTGGGCAATTTATCAAAACGCGTACCTAAGAATAGGTATTTATCAAACAGCGTACTATGGTTTCATTTTCACCAAAAGGCGCACTTAATAATAGTAAACTTCCTCTTATACCCCTCCTGTTATCTACTGTCTTTCTCCTTCTCTCTCAGTAACAAATTTCGAGACGTCTACAGATACATTTTCAGACTATTATTTTAAAATAATATAATATGAAATCGGCGCTAAAAACATTGTAAGGTAAACATAAAAAAATATTTCAGTTAACAAATATTTCATCCAACTTGATTTAAAAATATAAATATATAATTTTTATATTTGATTAATAGAATTAATATATTAAATAATATTTAATATATATATTAATATATAAAAAAATATTAATAAATATATTAATAATATTTAATAAATATATTAATATCTCATCCAACGCTTTTTATTAATAAATATATTAATAAATATATATATAAATATATTAATATATTAATAAATATATTAATATATAAAAAAATTTGAAAAATAAATATATTAATAAATATATATATAAATATATTAATATATTAATAAATATATTAATATATAAAAAAATTTGAAAACAAACGTTGGCTGAAAATTAAAAAAAAACGTGTATTGATTTCAGGCCCACGCTGGGCCTGAAATCAATATTTCAGGCCCAGCGTGGGCCTGAAATTTTTTATTTCAGGCCCACGTTGGGTCTGAAATCTTTTGATTCAGGCTCGACGTGGACTCAAATTTTTTTCTATTTTAAAAATATATTAATATATAAAAAAACCTATCAAAACACTTAATTTTAGATTCAAACACAGGGCATGAAGTCATCCCAGGAGGGTCTGAAGTCAAATAACTTCAGATCATATAAATAATTAATTTAATAAATAATAATTAAATATAAAAAAATATTTTTAAAATTAAAAATTTTTTAATGCCCTGGGGCCTGAAGTCATCAGACTTCAGGCCCAAGGAGGGCCTGAAGTCATTAGACTTCAGGCCCTCCATCATTGATATAAAAAAAATTTATAAAAAGGTTTAATATATAATTACATATTATATAGGAGTGGTTTAGGTATATCAGTGAGTTTGGGTGCCGAAACATCTAACAGCAGTGGTCTAGGAGATGAGATTTTGGGTGCCGAAACATCTAATCTTGCTGTATCACCAATGCTATATGAGTGGTTTAGGTATATCAGTGAGTTTTGAACAAAACTCACTGATGGACTTACCATATTTGGAATTCTAAAAACTCTATATCAGTAGACAGGGTTGAGCTAGGAGATGAGATTTTGGGTGCCGAAACCTCTAATCTTGCTGTATCACCTATGCTATAGGAGTGGTTTAGGTATATCAGTGAGTTTTGAGCAAAACTCACTGATAGACCTACCATATTTGGAATTCTGAAAACCCTATATCAGTAGACAGGGTTAAGCTATGAGATGAGATTTTGGGTGCCGAAACATCTAATCTTGCTGTATCACCAATGTTATAGGAGTGGTTTAGGTATATCAGTGAGTTTTGAGCAAAACTCACTGATGGACTTACCATATTTGGAATTCTGAAAACTCTATATCAGTAGACAGGGTTGAGCTAGGAGCACTACAAGAAAATTGCCATATACCCACAGTAAAAAACCATAGGTAAAAGCATAAAAATCGTGGGTATAGACCTCAAAAGCCTATACCCACGGACGTTCTTTTCCGTCATTTTTACTATACCTTTACCGACGGTTTTTTTGCCGTCAGTATAACATATAGTGACGGTACGCATTACCGTCAGAAAATACCTTGACTTATACCTACGGATTTCATTATATCACTAGAGGTTTTAGTGACAGAACTAAAAACCGTCATAAATAATCACCAAGTAATTACCCACGAAAATAATTCTATCACTATATACTTTAGTGCAAAAGTCTTTTTTCCGTGGGTATAGCTTATAACAATATGATTTTTAATTTTCTGTGAGTATAGATTATAGCCACACTTTTGTTAAATTTAAATTTTTCGTGGGTATAGCTTATAATGATTTTTTATTTTGGGTAAAAAAATTAAAATTTAGAATTTAATTTATATATTTAAATTTATATATATATATATATATATATATATATAAATAACAATTATATTAAAAAGAAGACTTCAATTATATTAGAAGTAAAACAAGTTCTAAAGTAATAAGTATCAATATTACAAATAAACAGAATCAAGAAAATCTAGTAGAAATACATGTTATGCTCCCATAGCCGGTAAAATACATTTCTAAAACGTGATAGGCATGAATCACCATCGATTAATAAAAATGAGCACCTTCGCTTCTAGTTATCACCTGTAAATTAAATTACAATAAAACATTAATATTAGTGTATGTATTTAACAAAATTAATATCAATCTTAATGAAAATTAATAAAATTAAGTACATACTATCTTCGTCATTAACACTTTGAGATCTTGAATTGCTTGGATCATTTGGTTGACTTGAAGCGTCCGGAACCTATAAAAAAATATGCAAATTTTAAATGTGTGATAGAATAAAATAGTATATGTCACAAAGTTAGTACCAATAAATAGACTTTCACAATAATAATATAGCACCAAAAAAACCTATCATTAAAAAAACTCCATAGCTTTTGTCAAAAAAAAAAAAAACTAAATTCCTAGTACATTTTAAACACACAATTATAGGTCTTAGCATACCTGTTTAGCTGCAAGTTGTAAGATATTTTGCACATCTTCATCTGGCAAACGGTTTTCTATTAATTTTAGCACATTTGTCAACAACCCTTTCATCTGCTTAACTTCTTCACGCAAATCTGCTTCTGTAGATAATGAAGTTTTTGACTTTTTAGCTGGTGGAATCTTGCCCAAACAACGCACACGTCATCTCTTTTCATTTTCAGGTCCATGTACTTTTGAAAGCAAGTCATCCTTCCAAAATGTGCAACCTTGTTTGCTTTGAGATCCTTGGGATGTCTCACCCTCGGGTATGTGTTTTTTAATTTCATCCTGAAACACCATATACATAAAAGAAGTCATACTTGTAAGTGTGATCTATACAACAAAGTAAAAAATAAATAAAATAGTTGCAGAAACAAAACAAATATAATAAAATCTTACAATAACACCAGCAGCTTTGTCATTGACAATTGTTCCATTTTTACGAGTTCGAGTGTCAATATATACCACATGACGTTCAGGCAATACTCCTTTATTTTTCTTTTTCTAAAACTAAATAAATTGTGAGTTTCACATAAAAATTTATAATTCAATAATAATGAATGCAAACAGACCTTCTCATCAATCACCACTAGGAGACTTTTTGTACCCATACAATGTGTATCTTCAAGCTTAGTACGGTTTAGCTTATTAATTCCACTTATTTTCTGTACAAAGTAAGAATTCATAAGGAGAAAATATCACATATGTGTATAATGCTATATAAAATACATATATATATGTAAAACAACTTACTTGTCCTTCTTCTGAAAACCAATGATGAACTAAAGCGCGGTATTGATCTGGATCAACTCGATCATCAAGTAATGTAGAAGCAATTTCTTCTTCTGTCTTACTGGGGTCAAATGCTCTCTTTAAATCATGCTTCCATTGTCTCCATTTGTCATTCATCTCAGATTTCAACATCTCCCTTATAGTATCATTTATAGGAGGGACGAACTCAAATTTACTCTAAATAATAAAAAATATTAAACCAAAAATATGAATATAAATTTAATCATAACACAAATTATGAATGCATAGATAAAGGAAAATAGCAATCATGGAACCTCTATTAGTTTAAGCATCTGTATCTGTGGCGGCTTGTGCTCGAAAATTGTATACGTGGCAATTATTCATAGTGGAGCTAGCTACCATGGCGCTAAGAGAAAAAAAAGAGTGTGGTTTTATTTAATAATCCGAAAACTTTGTATCATGAATGGTTTAGGATTTATAGTTTATGTATGAGAATTATGTACATCTAGATTCTCTATTCTGCATCAAAAATAGCATGGATTAATCATCTAGCTTAAAGATTTCTAGATCTGATTCTATTTTCTGTAAACCTTTATATCTGTTTTTTAAAGATGCTGAACATGTGAAATATGATTCCTTTCATGGCTCTTGCTCTCATAATTTTTTTACTTGTGACATTGCATTGAAGCCCTAAGTCTAGCTAATTTGTTATATGTCCAATTGTCAAATACAGGACAACAAAACCCAAGATAAACATCCAGAAATCTCACTTTATGTTTCTAATTAGGAAGAATCAAAGAAATTACGATTTCCATCTGGCAAAACTACTTACTATATATACTTGTGTAAGTTTAGAAGGTTGCTTTTGCAGTAATGCAAATCATAATACTTTGCAAGCACATCAATGACAGATTTTCCTGATTGTCTGATAATTCTGATTAGCTAAGGAAGTTAGATCAGTTAGCTGTTTCACATATGTTGGAATATGAATAAAAAATTATTGAAGAAATTATTGAAGATATTCTGATCAAGGTTCTATGATCATATCAAACTGTAGTCTCCACTAATATAATCCATTTCACATGGATGAGGATCGTTATGGATTAGTCGAATTGATCCTTAGTTCTGGATTGTGGACAATCAGAACAACTAATTTCATCAATACCATCAATCACCAAAGCGATTAGGCTGCATGAACGGCCGCCGTCGCTCGATTAGGACAGTACTGCGGCCGCGCATTGAAGAACAAAGAAGAACGCTAAAGAAGGAGATGAGGATTACCTGAGCCGTTTCAGTGAAAGGACGTCAGAGAAGATCGTCTGAAAAAAGGTCGGCGTCGTCGGAGGATTGCCTTAGCCGCTGTCCCTGAAGCTCGCGATCGGAGGAGCCCTCGCCACTGAAAAAAGGTCGTCGTGCGGAGGAGCCCTCGCCGCTGTCCGTGATTTAGAATAGGATTGCTAGGGTTTTATTAAAGTAAAAGAAAATATATTTATTAATTAAAAATATTTGAAACCGAATAAATATTAAAAATGGATTATTTCATATTTTTTAAATATTAAAAACAATTATTTAAAAAACAGATAAAATATAAATTAAAAATGGATTATATAAATTAAAAATGGATAATCTTTTAAAAATGGATTATTTTTCTATTTAATAATGGATTACTTAATATTTTTTTTTGAATTATATAAATTAAAAATGGATTATTTTTCTATTTAAAATATTTGAAACCGATTTAATTATAAACAGATAAAATTTTGTATCAAATTTAGTTGCTATTCCGTATTTATTTTGGTTTAAAAAAATTTATTTATACATTCCATTTTTAATTGATTTTAAATTCTCTTTTAATTTTTTTTGCACGTATTATTGTCTTTAAATGAAACAAATTAGAAATTCCGTAGTAAATCTATTTATAATTTCCAAAAATTTAAAATAAATTTTATTTCCATTTTAAAAATTCGTTTTTGAAGCCCTATTTTAGGGTAATAAATAGTTTAATATGATATTTTAATTTTTTAAATAATCCTTTAGATAAAGTTTATCATAATAAATAGTTTATGATAGGGGATAGATATTTCTAACCTTTTGAAGTTTTCAATAAATCTTTCTAAACACAAAAAGGGATAGGAACAACAAAAGAAAATGTACACTAGCATAATATTGTCACCTCGATTCATAGTTTGAAGATCATCAATGGTTGCGAGGGCACTCAGGACCACACCCTCAACCCCTCCCCTACCGCCGCAGACGGTGGCGCCAGTGTTGGGGACAAACTCAAACCCTCCGAACCAAACCACACATATGACGCATATAAAAGTTATAGTGACGGTATATTATGAGTGTGAGTATATATTATTTATATCTATAAAAAAAGGTTATAGTGACAGTAAATTATAAGTGTAGGTATACACTACTTACACCCACAGTAAAAAAAAAATTATAGTGACAATAAAATATAAGTGTAGATATAGATATATATCCAATACCCACAGCATTGATATTGTCTCTATAACTTATAATGACAGTAAATTATAAGTATAGGTATACGCTACTTATACCCACAGTAACAAAAAATCATAGTGACAACAAAATATAAGTGCAGGTATAGATATCTAATACCCATAGCATTGATATCTGTCCCTATAACTTATAATAACAGTAAATTATAAGTGTAGGTATACTCTACTTATACCCACAGTAAAAAAAAATTATAGTGACAGCAAAATATAAGTGTAGGTATAGATATCCAATACTCACAACATTGATATCTGTCCCTATAACTTATAGTGACAGTAAATTATAAGTGTAGGTATACATTACTTATACCCACAGTAAAAAAAAATTATAGTGACAGCAAAATATAAGTGTAGGTATAAATATCCAATACCCACAATATATCAATCTGTCCCTATAACTAATAGTGACAGTAAATTATAAGTGTAGGTATACACTACTTATACCCACAGTAAAAAAAAATTATAGTGACAGCAAATATAAGTGTAGGTATAGATATCCAATACCCACAGCATTGATATCCGTCCCCATAACTTATAGTGACGATTTCATATATCTGTGGTTATATGTTATATATACCCACAGTTTGTATGTGTGTAGCTAAAATTTACCGTGGGTATATGACAATTTTCTTGTAGTGGAGATGAGATTTTGGGTGTCGAAACCTCTAATCTTGCTGTATCACCAATGCTATAGGAGTGGTTTAGGTATATCAGTGAGTTTTGAGCAAAACTCACTGATGGACCTACCCTATTTGGAATTCTGAAAACCCTATATGAGTAGACAGGGTTGAGCTAGGAGATGAGATTTTGGGTGTCGAAACCTCTAATCTTGCTGTATCATCAGTGAGTTTTGCTTAAAACTCACTGATATACCTAAACTACTCCTATAGCATTGGTGATACAGCAAGATTAGAGGTTTCGACACCCAAAATCTCATCTCCTAGCTCAACCCTGTCTACTGATATAGGGTTTTCAGAATTCCAAATATGGTAGGTCCATCAGTGAGTTTTGCTCAAAACTCACTAATATACCTAAACCACTCCTATAGCATTGGTGATACAGCAAGATTAGAGGTTTCGGTACCCAAAATCTCATCTCTTAGCTCAACCATGTCTACTGATATAGAGTTTTCAGAATTCCAAATATGGTATGTCCATCAGTGAGTTTTGCTCAAAACTCACTGATATACCTAAACCACTCCTATAACATTGGTGATACAGCAAGATTAGAGGTTTCGGCACCCAAAATCTCATCTCCTAGCTCAACCCTGTCTACTGATATAGAGTTTTCAGAATTCCAAATATGGTAAGTCCATCAGTGAGTTTTGCTCAAAACTCACTGATATACCTAAACCACTCCTATAGCATTGGTGATACAGCAAGATTAGATGTTTCGGCACCCAAAATCTCATCTCCTAGCTCAACCCTGTCTACTGATATAGGGTTTTCAGAATTCCAAATATGGTAAGTCAATTAGTGAGTTTTGCTCAAAACTCACTGATATACCTAAACCACTCCTATAACATTGGTGATACAGTAAGATTAGAGGTTTCGGCACCCAAAATCTCATCTCTTAGCTCAACCCTATCTATTGATATATAGTTTTCAGAATTCCAAATATGGTAGGTCCATCAGTGAGTTTTGCTCAAAACTCACTGATATACCTAAATCACTCCTATAGCATTGGTGATACAGCAAGATTAGAGGTTTCGGCACCCAAAATCTCATCTCCTAGCTCAACCCTGTCTACTGATATAGAGTTTTCAGAATTCCAAATATGGTAAGTCCATCAGTGAGTTTTGCTCAAAACTCACTGATATACCTAAACCACTCCTATAGCATTGGTGATACAACAAGATTAGATGTTTCGGCACCCAAAATCTCATCTCCTAGACCACTGCTATTAGATGTTTCGGTACCCAAACTCATTGATATACCTAAACCACTCCTATATAATATGTAATTATATATTAAACCTTTTTATAAAAATTTATTTTATATATTATTATATGAATAATGGAGGGCCTGAAGTCGGATGACTTCAGGCCCAGGGCACAAAATTTTTTTTTAATTTTAAAAATATTTTTTTATATTTAATTATTATTTATTAAATTAATTATTTATAGGATCTGA
Source organism: Boesenbergia rotunda (assembly GCA_024364735.1). Classification (NCBI taxonomy): domain Eukaryota; kingdom Viridiplantae; phylum Streptophyta; class Magnoliopsida; order Zingiberales; family Zingiberaceae; genus Boesenbergia; species Boesenbergia rotunda. The sequence goes on along the minus strand of JAGFNQ010002179.1, from coordinate 14,827 downwards.
AGTTATTTGACTTCAGACCCTCCTGGGATGACTTCAGGCCCTGTGTTTAAATTTGAAATTAAGTGTTTTGATAGGTTTTTTTATATATTAATATATTTTTAAAATAGAAAAAAAAATTGAGTCCACGTCGGGCCTGAATCAAAAGATTTCAGGCCCACGCTGGGCCTGAAATATTGATTTCAGGCCCAGCGTGGGCCTGAAATCAATACATTTTTTTTAATTTTCTGCCAACGTTTGTTTTCAAAATTTTTTTATATATTAATATATTTATTAATATATTTATTAATAAAAAGCGTTGGATGAGATTTTAATATATTCATTAAATATTATTAATATATTTATTAATATTATATATATATATTAATATATATATTAATATATATATTAAATATTATTTAATATATTAATATCTATTAATCAAATATAAAAATTATATTTTTATATTTTTAAATCACGTTGGATGAGATATTTGTTAACTGAAATATTTTTTTTGATGTTTACCTTATAACGTTTTCAGCGCCGATTTCATAATATATTATTTTAAAATAAAAGTCTGAAAAGGTATCTGCAGACGTCTCGAAATTTGTTACTGAGAGAGAAGGAGAAGGACAGTAGATATGTTATATTTCAAAAAAAAAAAATCTGAGGGCTAAAAGACAAGAAGGGGCTGAATTAAAGGGGGTAAAGCCGATAGCACAAGTTCGGGGGTGTTTTTCACAAAAGACCAGATTTCAATTAAACCAATTAATTACTTTCCGTTTCTTTTATTTTCTCCTCCCATTAAAGCCCAACGCCGACGCTTTCCTCTTCGTTTTCGCGAGCCCTAGCGCGTGGAGTTGCCGACTTTGCTTCTTCTTCTCCCCTGCGGCTTGCGTCCTCTCAATCGGCGACGGTAACCCTCCGAGGACCTTCCTTTCTTCCTCCTTCCGATCGCAGACGACCTCTTATGTGACCTCGTGCGGATCAGGGGGCCGGAAACCAGTCGGATCTTGGGTGCCAGGCAGCCGTCGCAGCGGCATCACACGCATCGCGTGCCACAGTCTTCTTCTTCCCTGTGATCATGCTTCTGGTTGAGGGTCACTTAACCTAGGTATCTCCTTGAGTCTCTTGAGTTTGATCGTGGTTCTAGATCTGCCGTGAATTGGTTTCTAAGCTTGAACTAGGTTTTCGTGTGTGGATTGGATTTTGAATTGGGATTTTGGTTTTAGTTCTTCTGTTCAGGTTCGTATTTGTGAGTTTTGGATCTATGTTTTGATCTCGGGATAATCTGCTATGTTTGGGTTTTAGTCTGCTGCCGTGAGGTGTGATTTGGCCTGGAATTGGAGTTGGTTTCTTAATTTGCTGTGAGTTGAATCAAATGGAAGCTACTGCTATGTGGTTGATTGCTGAGCCAATGCCCAATTACAAGAATCTGTTCTTGATTGCGGGATCAAAGGGAAGCTACTGTTATGTTTGTCAGTATTTGTAGTTGCTTCATCTGTGTGGATCCCTGCCGTGTTCTTTGATGGATGATAGATGTAATTGGGCATTGTCTCAGTGTTGCCGTGTGTGGAGTTGTAGTTCTTGGGTCATGAGTTGGATTTGATCTTGTGTTCTTACTATTGCTTATGTTTCTGTGTTGGGATTTCTGATCGAATTCGGTTTTGGATGCGTTTAGGCTCGAACTGATTTATATTCTGTTTGAAGAGGTGTCTGTGTGTTCGGATCGTATACACATAGGGTTGGTTTGTGTTGCTTTATTTTGATCATGCGACAGGGGGGATGTGTGTGTTCTGTGACGATCCATCTGAATTGGGTTGATTGGGTTAGGGTTAGGTTAGACCTAATCTGAAACCCAATCTTGGTTGGTTAGGTTTGGGATTCGACCTAAAATGAATCAAATCGTGGTTGGTTGGATTAGGTTATGTAACACAGGTATAAATAGAAGGGTGAAACGTAGTTGATTTGTAAATTGTAAAATTAGCCAAGTTGTATTTGCCGTGATACAAGTCATTGACTCGGCTGATTGGATTCCACTTGTTGCGGCTGATATTATTTCAGACGGGGGTTCTCTTCACGGTTGGATTCCTACATCGGAGGCGGGTATCTCTGACTCTTCTTTTAGAATTGTCACAGATATATATATATATTTGATATGCTTGTGTAGCAATAGAGTAATAGAATGGTGGCATGACTATTATGTTTGTTTTGTCGATGCTGGTTGTGCCACAACTGATATGTGATACCTATACCTGTAGGATTTAGGATATGGTGCATGTTCCACGATCCTTGCATATCATGTTGATATAGGTGGACTAGATAGTGGATGCTATTTGACCGTTGTTATGCATCATACTGCACTGTGCATCACTGTCGAGCAGGGGCCCCTTTTGGGTGAGCTAGGTCGACAGTCATACTGACCTACCCATACGGCCACTCACGGGTTAGTGGTTGACGGAGTATAGGTAGAGTGCTCTGTGCTGCTCCGCTCATGCACTCATGGGGTAGTGAATCGGAGCGTGGTAGCAGGCAGATGTCCCTCCTTGAGTAGTCCATATACCAGGAGATGAGAGGGCGAGATGTCTCCCCCATTTATATACATGGGGTAGGGGTAACACTCAGACAGAGATGTCCTCCACAGATGGCCTTAGGCTGATGGATTACCTCGCTAGGATAGGTCATGGAGTAGGGGTGTTACACCGGCAGCATCCCGTCTACTCGATCGCTCAGGAGTAGTGATAGCAGAGTATGGACGGCAGTCACAGCCCTACGTCGGAGGGTGGCCTCCGTTCAGCTTCCTCCCGTACATAGGTGACGATGTCTGACCGACGGCAGGGGTGACCATGTCATTGCACTTTGTGTATTCGTTTATTTTGCCCTTACTTGTGCTTGTGTTTACTTGATGTTGCATTATGATTGACATGCACTTACAGGAGACCCTTATGTCTGGTCTTGGCGACTCTGCGACAGTGGTATGGTAGTTCTTATTGTTCTTATGCAGTTGTTCTTATTACTGCCCATACATGTTTATTTCGGTAGTCTATTACCCTGTTGCTATTCTAGAATATCTTGTATATATATGAAGAGATATTCGCTGAGTTCTATAACTCATCCCGCAGCTCCTTGTTTTTATTTCAGGATGACTGACTGGAGCGTGCCCGACAGCCTGTCCCAGTTCGCGTACTCGTCGAGATGTCTTCGGATTTTTCTTCGTCTATTTTAGTAGTAGTACTTTCTACATTTTCTTCCGCTGTTACCTTTGTGTTAGATTTAGTCATACTATACGGCAGTATAGTTGTACTTTTGTGAGATCTTTATGCCTTGTGTTTTATCGTAAGTCGGATCGGTCCGCAGTCAGGTATGTTTTATTCGGTTTTATCTTACGTTGTGTCTTGATTTGAGGCCTGAGGCCCATTTAACTGCGTGGTTGTGATCTATGTCGTATGTATGTGTAAGTTGTCCGCCGGACAGGGGAGATGCTGTCCGATCTTCTATTGGACCAGCGGCTCCTGGGGTCTCGGGGCGTGACAATTTATTTGGTATCAGAGCCAGGTTCTCGAGATACGTTGTGGTCCTGTGGGTGTTTTTTTTTCGGATTTTATGTCAAAGTCGTTTTCTCGATAGATGCGATTGGGACATGGCGGCGACGGGACTCCTCCAGGCGACACGAGGTATATGATTTGTTTCATTTACCTCTTTTATATCTATTGTATAGTGCAATGTTAGATATGGTGGTTTCAATTGTATAGCGGAGAATGCTGATTCTCCGATAGTGCCGACTGATGAGTTGGGGACTTGGGTCGAATCAGATGACAACCTATTGTTGGTTGTATGTCTTAGTTGACTTTATCAGCTATGAGATCAACTCAGTTTAGCTCATGGAGCTTCAGTTATTGATAGATATCCTAGATGACATGTCTGGAGGACATGGTCTGCTGTGATACAGCAAAGAGGATATTTGTTGTTTATTATCTCGGTTGATAGAGGATAGAGATATCCTATTTCCGTGAGATTTTTGACCTCAGATTCTTTATGTTGGGTTAGATAACCAAACAGTACAGTCAGATGTGACTTGTATCGATTCGGAAATGTTGTGGAGCTAGTTGCTTGCCACTTACGAGTTATTGTTTGTACTTAGGTTGGTGAACCAAGGACGTACCTACGTACTTATGATTTGCGCTGAGGCGAATCATTTAAGAGGTTAGACCGTCTTTGGGCGGGAGATGTTGAGGAAACTGTCAAGGAACGAAGAATCACTTCGTGATTATGAAGAGATACTCTCGAGACATAGCGTGTCTCTATGTTATGAAGTTGGAACTCTGAAGTTTTTGAACCTTGAGTGGAGAACCGGAGAAATATTGGGTTACGAGAAGACAATTAGTCGACTCGTCTTACTCTATTCTAATCTATGAGGTTTCATGCCTCATAGACAGGTCGTATGTGTTAGATATTCTCAATAGCACATCGAGAAGCATGATCTGCTGGGGTGTAGTGGAATGGTGTTAGCAGCGTGACACCGGTAAAATTTGACTGTAACTGGTGTACGTTATAGAGGACGGTCTTCGAGGGGTAGACCGTTGGTTGTCAAGTGAGAGTGGTTACGAGTTGACCTCCAAACCAGTCCATGTGGTGGTTCATTGGCATCGGAGACGACAGGTTGCAGTTATCTCCTCATCTCAGGGCTAGAGGTTCTAGCACGTGGACGTTAAAGGTTCTATTGTCTCTGAGCCGTACTGTTGACAATGATAGCCTTAGCTCTCGAACGTTTCGGTAGTTCGAGAATTATCGGACGCATGTCCGAGGGAGTGTTCTAGCGTTTCCTAGGGTTTGAAAATTTTCTGACCTATTTACGGAGGTACTTCCTCGATTGCCTCATTTATGAGGCAAGTGAGGCTCACCGTTCTTGGTTTGTGTTATTTTGCAGGTAATACCAAAGATACAGAGACTTGAGGCGTTTCTGTTGGTGGACCGATATGGGGAAGATATCGCGGATGTTATGGTTAGGTATTTGCTATGTGAGTAGACGAAGATTGAACCTTAGAGACCCGCTAGGCTATATTAGACGATCCCCATTTATGGTTTGGAATGGGAACGGATTTACTTAGGACTCAGGGAGGGTTTGAAGTGAATTGGGTGATTGTTCCAATTTGCGCAGTTCCCTGGGTTTGGTTGGATATGATCGATGCTTAGTTGAGACTTCTCCAGCATTTCATCATCCCTTACACGCCTGATCAGGAAAGGCGTGAAGTTTTTTATTGTAACGACACGGTCTCTCAACCCATTTGGCGGCCAAATCAACATTTGGTGGCCCAACAACCTGGCGGCCAAATCAACATTTGGCGGCCCAACTATGTCGTCAACCAACAACCGATGTCGACGACCAACAACCGTGTCGTTACTCACTAGGACTTTCCACCCCTGGCTAGTGGATTTTTGCCTTCCTCAGGATTCGAACTCTAGACCTCCAGGATAAGTACTAGAGTTTATGAATCCTGATACCAATTGAGCTGTAGTTCAATTGGTATCAGGATTCATAAACTCTAGTACTTATCCTGGAGGTCTAGAGTTCGAATCCTGAGGAAGGCAAAAATCCACTGGCCCGGGGTGGAAAGTCCTAGTGAGTAACGACACGGTTGTTGGTCATCGACATCGGTTGTTGGTTGACGACATAGTTGGGCCGCCAAATGTTGATTTGGCCGCCAGGTTGTTGGGCCGAGGGGCCAGGTTGTTGGGCCACCAAATGTTGATTTGGCCGCCAAATGGGTTGAGAGACCGTGTCGTTACAATAAAAAGGCGCAGCTCAATTGGTACCAGGATTCATAAACTTTAGTACTTAGTCTGGAGGTCTAGAGTTCGAATCCTGGGGAAGGCAAAAATCCACTGGCCAGGGGTGGGAAGTACTTATGAGTAACGACCGCCCAAGAGGTCGCCAAAGGGGCCGCCAAATGGGATTTGGCCGCGCCAAGGGGCCGAGGGCCGCCAGTTGGGCCGCCCAAGGGGCCAAGGGGTCGGGTCGTTACAATAAAAAAGGCGCCTTTTTATTGTAACGACTCGGCCCCTCGGCCCCTTGGGCGGCCAAATCTCTCATTTGGCGGCCCCTTTAGGCGACCCTCGGCCCCCTTGGCGGCCAAATCTCATTTGGCGGCCCCTTTGGCGACCCTTGGCCGTGCCGTTACTCGCTAGGACTTCCCACCCCTGGCCAGTGGATTTTTGCCTTTCTCAGGATTCGAACTCTAGACCTCCAGGCTAAGTACTAGAGTTTATGAATCCTGATACCAATTGAGCTCCACTGGCCAGGGGTGGGAAGTCCTAGCGAGTAACGGCACGGCCAAGGGTCGCCAAAGGGGCCGCCAAATGAGATTTGGCCGCCAAGGGACCGAGGGTCGCCTAAAGGGGCCGCCAAATGAGAGATTTGGCCGCCCAAGGGGCCGAGTCGTTACAAGATAACAGGAGGGGTATAAGAGGAAGTTCACTATTATTAAGTGCGCCCTTTGGTGAAAATGAAACCATGATACACTGTTTGGTAAATACTTATTTTTGGATACGTCTTTTGGTAAATTGCCCTTTGATTTTTTATAAAAAAATGTCCCATTGTATTGTTCAACCAAGATAATTATCTAATTATTCTTCGGTTTTATTATGCACTAGTCATATTATTATTTTCCACATAACTTTTGAGTTGATCAAACATATTACAATAGTTATAATTTTATAATTGTTATACATATTCAACAGTTACAATTTTATAATTCCTATAATACATATTTAATATATTTAAAAATATTTATATCATAATTGGCCGTTATGATTTCTTAATTATTATAATACGTCTAATTAATTTATTATTGATGTAAGATATTTAGATGAGAAATAATAATAAACATAATATTAAAGTATTAAAGGAATGTTAGATAATTATATATGGTTAAATAATAGGGTGAGATGTTTTCTCGATAAAAAAAAAATTGATGTTACTTAGATCATTTAGAAAAAAAAATATCCTTTAATTTTTTTCCAAATATGTCCAAATAAATTCAAATTCGATCTGAACAGTGAAACCATCTTACTAGCTTACTCATTAATCGATATTTTCAGTATTAGTATTAGGAATATAATTAAAGTCTTATATTAGAAATATAGGAAAATGATTATAAATTTAAAAGAATAAAAAATATCCCTATTAATATAAATTTTTTTTGAGAAGAGTCAAAGAATAAACTTAAAATAGGTAATAATATTTTATTATAGAGATATTTAAATTCTTTTAGTCATAACAAATAATATTAAAATCATGATCCAAATCAAGTATCATGTGAAGGTCGTTAAACAAGTTGAAAAGAGTGATCGAATGGCAAGTCATGAGTGATGAAAGAAAAATGATGAATCATCTGGGGTGATCGGCTCGGTCTCATTGAAGTTTCCCACCGACCACCAGGATAAATCAGGAAACGCTCATGGTGGACAATTCAGAAGTCCAGCGTCTCAGGGTTCGCGCCGTATTTGAAGGAAAAATTTCTACAAAATACGTCATAGTAGAAGATCAAATTGTAAATATATGGGATGACGACTAATCGTCCTGCCACTATACTATAGCCCTGGGAGCTACCAAGTCATGAGTGATGAGACCTTTTAAGAAGTCAATAATAATAAAATCACAAGAGCTTAAATATAAAATGGACAATATCTTAAAAATATATAAATTTCTTAGACCACAATATTAAGTATCAATGAATTGAGACTAGTAGTTAAAATTTCCTTTTCCGCAATTTACCAAATGGTGCCCATCGAATTCTGTATTTACCAAAAACATTTTATTTTTATCAGATGACCCAATCAAATTTCTCTTCTTCCCCTTCTACCCCTCCCACTAACCTCCCCTTTCCATATTCTATTTTCCAAGGCATTCGAATTATAATTTATTAGTTTTGATTAAAAAATAAAATTTGATGGTTGGGATGTTGATTGAGTCAAAATATTTCACCTTTTCTCCCTTTCCTCTCTCAATGTGTCACTCCCCAGTGAGGTGTATGTCCGATAGAAAATCGAACAATACCTCTCTTGTACGACGAATAATCTGAAATATTTATATATCACACTCAATAATATATAACACAGTCTCACACGGTTAGCATCACAATAATAAAAAAACTCCACAACCATATAGCTAATAATATAAGAAAAAAAAATTACATAACTTCGAATCAAAATACATATGCCATCCGTATACTCACAAAATCCACAGGACATAGTCACTAACTCAAAATCCACTGAAATAAATTCAAATTTACTCAAATAAATACCACAAATACAAGTCTACTTAAATAAATACCGGTCAACTAAAACAGAAATAAAGACAACCCCACTAGGGAAAAATACGAAACTGATAAACATATTCGATGCTGAGGACTGGCAGTCGATGGATCCTCTCCTGGCTCCATGATTCGCAACTATCAACTACCTGAAACAAAAATGAAGACAAGGAGTGATGAGGTCAACTGAACTCTGTGGATATAAAAGTAGATAAACGCATGGTATTAAACAAGATATATTAAATAGAACAAAACAATGTAATATAGTCTCCGGAATATAAAACATAGATCAAATACAACCTCTATACGCAAAAAATACCTGACATCCACCTATCATGCTGGGGCATGATTAGAAAATTTCATGATACATCAATATACTGCTTGTACTACGAAGCAAATCCAGATCATATGCTAATGTAAATCATAATCCTTATATGCATGTCAATCAAATATCATAAATCATAGCTCAAACAAATGTAGCAAATACAAGCAAAATGCACGATGCATCATATACACATGATGCAATGGCCTAATCTATACACGCTCCAACTACCACTACACTGGGTAGTCGGGTGGACAAGATACATGTGCGCAACACAGGCTACGCAGAAAACTCAACACTTATGGCTATAAAATCCCAAAAGCACCTGTGGGGATCCCTAACACCTGCGGGATATCAAGTATCTACGCACATCTCTAACTGAGCATGACACAATAAGAAATATGATCGACAACTCATCTCAAACACAAGTGAGCCAATGATCGTCAACATGCAAACAATGAGATAATATGCATGATACCAATATGCACAACCTCTACTAGGTCAATCATCACGCAATCAATATAAAATACATGTGTCCAATCGATACCATAATAAATTAATATGCAACTAATCTACTTGGTAGGATATATCTAATGCAAATCATATCCTAGATAGGTCATATGACAGTTTTAAAGTACTCGCGTACAAGCGATACTCTTTAGATCAGAAAACAAGAGTTGAGACTATATATACGAAAACATTGATTTAACTCAAATATCAAGCATGGAAAGTATTAAGCAGGATATATAAACAAAAGATTTAAGGTAAATCAACCTACTTAAATAAGAAAATAATCATGCATTTAAGATAAATGACTCGAAAAAATCAAGTAAGAAATACTTGCCTAATAATGTAGTGTGTATCTGGAAGAACCCCACGATCGAACACATGTAAACGATCAATGTCTTGTATCAAGGACGTAGTTCAGCTATTTATGCAATTAATAGAATAGCTAAACCAATTACTAAACATAATTAGGATCTAACACAATTTACAATATCTATTTAATTAAATCTAAAACAACCATAGACTCCTTCATAACAATGATCAACTTGCCAATTTTAAAACCTAACCATTGAGGTTAGGTTACACCCTCACTAGTCTTAATCAGGTTATAACCCAATTATTAACTCAACACCAATGACAACCCAATCCCACATCGAGACCTCCAATAAAAACTCTACAAGTTCTATCACAACAAACACCCAACTATACTCACACTAAAACAAAGTTATCTGTCCCAAGCAACTCACAAGATAACCCACGACGACCTCAACATAAGACCATCCAACAGGACTAACCCACCAAACAAAACTCCACCCAAATCGAAATCATACGGCCAAGAATAGAATATCAAAGGAATCCAAACCATTACATTACACCTTCTATTCCAATTCAAAAGCATCTATATATCACACCAAACAGATCTCTAACACAGATCTCCACATTCAACCTATCACCAAGCAAACCCCATAGGAGCAAAATAAAACAACCCCCCTCTCTGAAATCCTTAACCAAACGAATACACCGGCTTTCTATCCAAGAGACCAACAGTACGACTAGAAAACCATTTCACTTCATTGATCTAGAAATCCAACTATTACACAACCAGAAAACAAATACGGTAGCAGCTTCTCTTCCCGAACCTATCGATTCCGGCAGAACAACAATACGCAACCAGCGTTTCTCGACCGAGCCCCTAGTCTTGGATCAATGCCAGGTAAGGAAGAAATCCCTAATTCGGCCGAAATAGGGGATTACCTCACAACCAAATCAACTCAAGGAATTTTTGACAATCGCAGAGGAGATTGAGCACTTACCTTAACCTAGGTTGCCATTGATGGGTCCCTACGAAGAGGTGGGTCGCTAGTGGTGGGAAAGAAGATTGGCGCTCAGCGTTGTGGCATCTCTCATGGAGGAAGAGAAAGAATCATGAAGAGGGAGAGTCGTAATTTAGGGTTGCGCGAGGAGAGGCTACAACATTGGCTTGCTCATGTGAGGAAGGGAAACCACAAAAGGGGTCAGGTGTCGATTGAGTGGAGGGGAAGAAATAATGTCACTTGAGAAGGTGTTGACGATGATCATAGGGTCGACGACGTGGCCGTTCTTTCTTCACGCACAGGGCGACGTCATCTCGTGGCGATTAGGAAGGCGTGTCAGTGCCCCCACGGGCTGGCTCGGTTGGTAAGGCGTCTAGCTGTTTGCATCGGAGATCTCAGGTTCGAGAGTCGTCAGTCGCACACGGGGTAAAAACCTGGTCTGCTAGCTTAAATCTTCTCGACCCCAGGTGCCTTACCCCACCAGTAAAACTGTGATTTACCCCCTCTGGACACTTGTGGGGTCGGGACCAGGAGGCCGCTAAGATGACGGTTCCACCTTTTGCATAGGAAGGCGTGTTAGTGATCGAGAGAAGAAGGAGAGGGGTGATGGTTTATGAAGGGATTTGCGGGGTCGAAGAGGAGAAGGAGGGATTTGTAAGTGGGCATAATTTTGCAATTTAGCCCTCCAAATTTGGCTAATCCAAGATATGCCCTTAGCTTTAGGTTTTTAAGCATTTAAGCCCCTCAAAATTTTGATATTTAACACAATGCGGGTAATGCTTTCTTAACTCTCCGTTTGCAAAAATTTGGTGCTCTGTTTGAGTCGGTAGATCATCCCCCACCCAAACCCTACTCAAGTGTATTTGTGTGTCTCTAAGGCGGCGTTAAGGGTTTCCGTGGAAAACTCACACTATTCGACTCTCTCCAGTGAAGCGTTTAGAGTTTCCATCAATACTCTCCTCTTATATGGCGAAAAAAGGTACTGTGGGTGTTTCAAATTCTTCTTTATGATTATCTAAAAAGGTATCATATCATCGACATGTTTACCTTCGTAGAGACTTATCGCAGCTTATTTGGTTAAACAACATTATTGCTGGATATATTCAGAACAATTTGCATATTGATTTGAAAAAGCTCAACCAGTTTGGGTTTAATTGTTAATAAATTTTTAATGTTTAAAACTTATAGGCTTCAGATGATGTTTGACAAAAATTCTATTGGAATAGTGTGTTAGGTCATTTTAGGAGTTTTTTTCAAGCATCCACAATGAAAGGAAGGCATTATGGACTTGTTATTTTACATGATCGACACATAGCGAAGATTAAATAGTCCACCTTCAGTATTTTCTTGGACATATAAGAATTGTAGCATATCTATGATATATTGGTTAATATATTTCAAAATTGGAATTCAATTTCTCAAACCTTTAAATTCTTAGGTACAACTTATAGTTGTGAATTTTAAACACGAAGTAATAAGAAGTATAGTAAGATAAAATTAGAATATCAGGACCAAAGAAGGTCTGATATGAAATCATATCAGGTCCCTCCTTAGCCTGATATAGGATAATTTCAGGCCCAATGTGGGCCTGAAATGATTTCGTATCAGGTTCACTCATTTTAGGCTCTCATTGGGCCTGATATGATCTCATTTCATGACCCCGTTGGGCTTGAAATGATCCCATATCAAGCCTATCTTGTCAAAGATAACTAATCATTTAAGTTTTTAGGTGTATCATTTGCGTTTACTAGAAGAGATGTTTCTAATTTGTTGCTTAGTACTACAGACCGAGTTATTTTAGTTCTTATCAATTCAACTAAAGCATTGGGTGATCTCTTTCTTGCTTATTTCTCAAATGAAAATAACTTATCAGAACAATAATTGAGGAGTTGCTTAAATGTTATGTTAATAGTGTTGAACTAGATGATGATGTTATATTATTTTACAAATTCTACGTTTTGTGTATATTTTTTTGTGTCAAATTTTCATCTAATATAATTAAGATCCCTTTAAGTCTTGTAGTTATAGTAGATGATTTTGACAATCTTAGTAGATTCAACTAGGTTTGAAGCTATCTATCATTTATGGCTTCAAAATTACCTAAGATTAGGGGCATATTTTCATCAACTCAGAGATCTCACACCAACACCACCCTCCCTTACCTAAAGGGATTTGTTGGTCTTTTGGCAGTGAGTTTATTTTTGATGTTAAATGTCACGCCCCGAGGAGTTGCTCGTTCGATACTGACCGGACTGCCACTCCCTCGACCCGGCGGACAACCCAGAAAACCTAACCTCCACGATTACCTCTATCGATGGTACCGCAAGCTATAGGGTTGGAACAACCGTCTAAAGTAAACGAAAACGAAAACGACGACAAAAAATTGCGTACCAGTACGACTTACGACAAAACACCATGCACAAAAGGCCTCCATGGCTCACAAAAGTACAACTATATCACCGTATAAATGACACAACCGAACACAAGACAGCAGCGGAAGTGTAAGGTATAAAAATATAGAAAATGGGTACCAACATGTATACCACCATCAAATAGAAGAAAAAATCTCGAAAATGTCTCGATGAATATGCGAACTGGGACAGGCTGCCGGGCACTCCAGACAATCATCCTGAAATAAAAACAAGGAGCTAACGGGGTGAGTCACAGTACTCAGCGGATATCTCATCTGATATGCAAGATAATCTAAGCTAGCAATAGTGTAACAAGCTATCGAAATAACACATGTACAAGCAGAGATAAATACAACTAAAGGAGGGAATAGGAAATACCATACCAATGTGGTGGCATCGCCAAAACTAGACCTAAAGGTCTCCTGTATGTGTATGTCAATCATATGCAGTATCCAAGTATAGCAAGCATGAGCAAGTGCAAAATATGCGTATGCACATGGTGTAATGACATGGTCACCCCTGCCGTCGGCCAGACATCGTCACCTATGTACGGGAGGAAGCTGAGTGGATGCCACCCTCCGACGTAAGGTTGTGACTGTCGTCCGTACTCTGCCATTACTACTCCTGAGCGATAGAGTAGACGGAATGCTGCCGGTGTAACACCCCTACTCCATGCCCTATCCGGGGGACATCTCTGTCTACCCCAGGCCATCTCTGGAGGGCATCTCTGTCTGAGTGTTACCCCTACCCCATGTATATAAATGGGGGAGAGACCTCTCCTTCTCATCTCTTGGTATATGGACTACTCAAGGAGGGACATCTGTCTGCTACCACACTCCGATTCACTAACCCATGAGTGCATGAGCGGAGCAGCACAGAGCACACTACCCATACTCCGTCAACCACTAACCTATGAGTTGTCGTATGGATAGGTCAGTATGACTGTCGACCTGACTCACCCACAGAGGGGGCCCCTGATTGACAGTGATGCATAGTGCACGATGATGCATGACACTGGTCAAACAACATCCACTATCTAGTCCACCTATATCAACATGATATGCAAGGATCGTAGATAATGCATCATAGCCTAAGTCCTAAAGGTAAAAGTATCACATGTCAGGTATGACATAAACAATATCAGCAACACAAATAGAAAAGATATACAACAATCTATTATCCTATTGTTAAACAAAGCATATCAAGCATATAACTACGACTAATCTAGGAGATAAGTCAGAGGTACCCGCCTCCGATGTAGGAATCCAAAAGTGAAAAGAACCCCCGTTTGAAATAATATCAGCCGCAAGTGGACTCTAAAAAACCGAATCAATGACCTGTATCACAACACAAAATTTTAGCTAATCATAACATACTAACCTATCTAAATTATTCACCACTTAATTAGGAACAAACCCTAATTATTAGTTTACCAAGATAAACACCATATTTTATTCTAATCAAATAACCCTTCCTCCTTTGAAAACTCACGGCAGAGCACAACAACTCATCACAATACTCAGATCTATGGTTATTCACCGACCAAATTGCTACACATTGATCACCAGCTGATCAGAGCGTGCCCTTAGCCCTGAACCTACCAAAACGATTTCAATACAACAATTCAAACCAAACATAACACACTATCAATAAATTATGGCAGAGATCCCAAATGGAAAAGAGCGAACAAAACAAACTCTAGTAATCATCCGCAAATCAATCCAATTCCCAGAACCTCATGGCCAAAATCTGATCAGAACTATCCCTAAACTAATTCATCTAAGAACAACGTGCTAAAGAACAAAAAAAAAAGAATTGATACAGATCATTTCAAATACATGGCATCCACAAACCCTACCAGAAATCTGATCAAAAACCTAGCACATTATCTCATGGCATGGACAGGATAATCACAACACCAATAACAGAAAGCTATAATGAACCTCACGGTGGGAGAAGACAATAATAAGACCTTAAGATCAACCC